>JAVYIG010012128.1:0-55739 GCA_035222895.1 Strongylocentrotus droebachiensis | reverse complement strand
TCCATACATGTAGTTCTGCATTATCATGCGACGCACTGCACCTTTGTCTGTCTTGTTGTCATGCATTTGTATGAATGTGCCACCCTGAACCCGGGAGATGCAAGACCTGGGAGGGTGGTAAAATCAGTAATGGTTGGATTTAGTTGAATGTCTTATTGCCCTGCATGCAGGCATGTATGAGATGGTGCACATGCGTGTAGTAGAGAATTAAGGCATACTGCCCAGGAAGTGGTTTGGTGCACATTTCTTTTTTGGTTTGAATTCTAATGGTGATGTAATAATGATTTGGAGTTGTCTTCTTATCCTTCTTCTTTATCTCTTCGTCTTCTTCTTCTTCTTCTCCCTCTTCTTCTTCTCCCTCTTCTTCTTCTTCTTCTTCTTCTTCTTCTTCTTCTTCTTCTTCTTCTTCTTCTTCTTCTTCTTCTTCTTCTTCTTCTTCTTCTTCTTCTTCTTCTTCTTCTTCTTCTCTTCTTCTTCTTCTTCTTCTTCTTCTTCTTCTTCTTCTTCTTCTTCTTCTTCCTCCTCCTCATCCTCTTCTTCTTCTTCCTCCTCCTCCTCTTCTTCTTCTTCTTCTTCTTCGACTTCGATCTGTTTCTTATCATTTTAGTATTAATATTACTATTACTTTCATTATTATTTTTGTTATTATCACTCTATATTATTGCCATATTAATTGTTTTTATTTTATTCTCTTATTTCAGAATGAGCCAGGAAGCATGCTCTACGCCGATCTAGACCTGTCACACAAGGCGGGCCACACAGACAAACATGTTCCTAAAAACGAAAACGACGTCGTTGTCTATTCATCCATCTTGGTGTGAGCTGGATTCATAAGCTCTGTAAATAATCATTGTACGGTACTACATCCTCTCTGCGTCATTGATTCGGCATCTCAAGACCTACCAGACAGAGCAGAAATGATTTTATCAAGAACACTTTTGAAAGTCTTGTCACAAGGACAGATCATCCATTGAGCACTAGAAGAGTGTTACCCCTTTATCTACCAAGTTCTCTCATTCCTTTAGGGTTTGATACGGGAACCACCTGGGACCTGTTTCATAAAGCATTTTTTTCAATGACAAATGACAAAAATCAGTGATGAACCTGCTGATAACTAATCAGAAGCAAGGATTTCAGTAGCTTATAACAAAAACTGTCATTTGTCACTGATGACCTTTGGTTGCTTTTGGACTGTGCAAAGTTGTTTATGGTTTTGAGATGAAGATTCACTCAGTTTGATTCACCTAAATGTATAACAAACTTACAGTGGAATGACTTCATGCTTATTGTCTGTTGGTATTATACATAAGGTTCTTGGAAGATAATGAACAAAAAAACAACAAAAAAAAACAGATTCTCCGCACATTGTAGCCATAATATGAGAGAGGAAGAGAATTGTTAAAATTCCAATTCATGCTTTTTGTTTTTGTTTGCACCTATACCATAACTTGCAAGTTTTGCCATTCCCCTAGAGATAGAGGAGTATGAGTTCTTATTACTGTGACCAATTTTTATGTTAAAGCTTAGTTATTCAGAGTGATGCTATCAAGTTTATTCAAGAGCAACAACTTTTTATGCTTTAGGTTGTAAAGATAATGTGTGACAAACTGTACACAAGAATTTGGTATCATATCGATAATTTAAATGGCATATATGCTTTGAAATGCACTAGTTATCTAATTATGATGATTTGTATCAGACACTGTGTATGATCTATTAAGAAGAAAACTAGCAATTTTTCTGTAAACGTGCTTTCATGTCTATCCTATACCCCTGCTTGAAATAATCCTTGTGATCACCAAATTGGCAATGCTTGCGGAATCACAATAAGGGAGAACAATAAATATAATTATAAGATGCACATTGTAAATGAGTTGGTGTTTAGCACTCTTCCTGATGCTCAAGCTACCTGGTGAAATATATTCAAATCTTGCTGCCTATCACAAATTCATGCTTGCAACACAAAATATTTATCTAATTTATAAATAAATTGAATCTTGTTCTTTCTCTTGATATGTTCTTGTTCGCGAATGCTGGCCATTCTCCAAAATTGCTGTGCATCCTTTTTTGGGGTACCCGTTTAGCATATGAATCAAATGATATGTTCCCACTTTCGATAGCTAAACATGATCAAAATATTTGGCAACCCCCAAAACAGAGAAAGGGTAGAACAAGAAAACATATCCATCAAATTCAAGTTTCTTGATACTTTGAAACGTTATTGGAGGATCGAATCTAAGGTGTGCAATGCAGACTTTTTTTGGTTGCGTGATGGCTTAGGGTGTGTTAGGGATACTGATTGTGTTCTACCCTGCATTATACATTGTGTACAGTTTCATTTGTATGATCCAAAACTGCCACAGAATTATTTATAGTTCTAAAGAAAAGAAAAAAAGTAAGTGAAACAAAAATAAACAATTCTTCACTGATGTTTCGGAACATGGAACAGGAATGAAAATGAATGAATAAATCTAGAATTTTTGTTTGCTAATCCTCTTCGCATCGAACACAAAATCACAGATTTAAAGTGTCAGAAAAAATAAACTGATCGGACAAAAATATGAAATCAGATATAATCCACAGGCAAAATATATAAGATGGTCACAGGTACTAGGAAAAACGTCAATAAACTACTTAAATTTGTCTTGAAATATTCTGCTGTGCCTTAAAATTTTGTTCATGTTTTGAAAGATGTACATTCCATTCTATTAAAATTCTGCAGACAATTAAGCCAAAGATACTTTACCCAGCGTTAATGTCATGAAATTAATCATCAATTCGAAATAGAATCAAAAGAAAGAAATTGATATTTTATAATTGTGACCAGAAAAATAAGTTTAAGTCTTTGCTCCTACAAAAAAAAAATCAAAGAATTATTACCTGAGTGATATCTTGGCTTTTTCTGCTTTTCAGGAATAACTACTTATTTGCTTTCTCCTTTTTCGCATCCAACGTCTGTGAGCTCGTCTGTGTATAAACTATTTTCTCCTCCCTCAGCTGCTAAATCGTTTCTAAACAAAACATTGAAAAGGAAAAAAAAAGAAAAGTTAGCTTGTTTTTTAGTGTAAATCAGAAAGTACTTTAGCCAATTGACATGTGTAATTTTCAGTTTTTGATTGCATTTATCATGTTTAAGATTGTACATTTTTGGATATCCATTTATATTGTGAATATTGTAATTATCGTTTGAGATGTATTAATTGCATGAGTTACTTGTATCCGTTCTGTTTATAAATATTGTTATATTTCTTGTGTGTTTTTTGATACTGTAGAATGTACGATTGCTACATATACATGTACTTGTAAGAATGTTGTTAGTCTACAAGAATTGGTGCAAAAATCCGGGATGTAAATAAATTCTTTCCAAATGGGTAGAGAAATTTGTGTTTACGATGATGGTATTAACTCCATCATTTTCTGCTAAGAGACAGCATAGCAAAAGAAGTTATATTTTATAGGAATGGTGTATAAAAATTGAAGTGGAATTTTGTGACCTTTAAAAATATTTTATGCCGAAAGCTACTTTAGTTAACAGGTTGATCACAAGGGCATTATTTTGTGGAAGCCATCATAAGTACAAGTTTGTCTACACCTCATGTCTCAATGAAATGTCAATGAACTTTTCCCTATGACACTTTCGTTAAATAATGCCTTGGTTTGTGATTATGTTTTGTCTCTTAACAAAGAATTCATGTATCGCTGATTTCACAATTGTGACCTTTGAGTTATTGTCAAGGCAAAACGTCAAGTTTTAGATGTTTACCATAATCAGAGATCTTGAATTCTTATGTTTGTAATTCTTTCATGAATTATATTATTATCTGGAATTTATATTCACTCTAGATAATGTTTTATTACATATCATTGTAGTTGTTACTAATTATTAAATAATCATTACTGTCAATGAATACTGGCATCTTTACAAAATTGTATTTGTGTGCATGTAGTATTTTTTCATTTATATTTTCATTATGACTGTGAGCCACCTACGTGTGATATGAATTATCCTTCTTAAAGCCATACTATACTAGAAGTTCTGACTTTAATGTTTGGATCAAATGGGTTAATACTTCAGTAAGGTCCACATTTACAATTGTTATATCAATTGCTTTATGATAAATATCGTGAAACATACAGTGTTGTTGTTTTCAATACATGTACAGATTAAGAAAAGTCACCGTATTTCATGTAGCCTGGTCACTTTCTCGAGTAGTTTTAAGTCATGAAATTGTAGCTCTGTGGTACTTACGATACACAGCTAAGGATTTTCTTGCTTTACTTACCCAGAACGTTTCGAAAAAGGAGTGTGTTTTTTTGCAGCCATTCAATGTAATTTTGTAAATTTTTGCAACATTGAACAGATTTAACAACTTTAACGGAGTCTTAATATAAAGACAGAAGTCTATCTTTGAGTGGTGCCCAATCTCTACTTGGTAATGATTAAATCTATTCATTACATGATATGCACTGTAGAAGTGTTGACGCACCAGTCCGTTTGTCTAAATCTGATTTGATTAAGGTTGATTTGATGCTGTAGATAAAGTTACGGAGCATTCAATAAAGTATGTATTATAAATTAATGAACAAATTATATTCACAGCCATTATCTTTTCTATGTCCGTCATTCAGTCCTTAATTATCCTCATTTGTTTGCTATTTTATCCCTATCTTTTTTCTCTCCTCCTCTTCCTTCTTTTCCTTCTCTTCCTTCTCCTCCTCCTCTTCTTCTTTCTATCTCTCAGTTGTATTAATTGATGTTGGGATATAATGAATGATGATCCTTATTCAATTATCATTGTAAAGCCCATTCAGACTTGGTACTGAAAAAAACTCTTACAGAAAATAATAAAACGTGACAAAACTTTCCCGGAATAAATGGAAAGCAGCAGTATTTTTGAGGTTCATATTGTACCGCACCTATGGGACTCCACATGTCATAGTCTCTTTCAGGCTCACATAAAGAAACAAACTAGGATCCCTAATAAAAAAATGAAGAACTCTTTGCTGGACTTCTGGTGTTGTTATTGTTAAGCAACCACATGTTCATTACGCGGCTTTCAACCTTTGTCTGAATGGGCGCCTAGATCTTTACCTATTGTACATGATAAGTGGTTTATTTTCAATCAACGCTGACTCAGTTCACACTGTGTGTTACATATTATGTACATAGGAAGATGTTAATTTCTAACTTGTGAGTTGATGTTACTGTGTCTAATACACGGATTGTACATTTATAAGCTTGTAGCATACATGTATATGAATATTATATAAGGGGAGAAAAGAAGAATGAAGTTGCTTTGATACTCGGTGAAAAGGAAAATCATATCCACTGCTCTCTTAAAAAAACATTACGTGCATTTTGTTTGAAAGTTTCAACAACACCAATAATAGGCATTCTTTTTTTTTCTCTCTCATCCCTCTTTCTCTCTCTCTCTCTCTCTCTCTCTCTTTCTCCCTCTCTCTCCCTTTCTTTTTCTCTTCCTCATACCCTTTAATTATATCTCTACTTCTGTGTTTCTCTTTTATTCCATCTTTATCTGTCGTCCGTTCTGCCTGTCCCCATTTCTCATTTTCTTATTCTTTTACATTTTTTTCACTTATAAAATTCTACACTGTCTTTATCATTTAAGTGCCATCGAAGAGTGAATAATAATTCTTTCCTGTATCATAAGAGTTGTGAATTATTTAAGCATACAAACAAAATGTTAATAAATGCGTATTTCAAATGCAGAGCCTAGCAAAATCGTAGTACATGTAGATTATTCTCAACAGGATGTTTTACAGAAATTAACAAAGTTCTTGATTGTGCCTACCATTAGGTTTGTTTGATAAACAATCATCTTTCTTGTAAAATAATGAGAGTTAGAAGATCTCTTCTCAGTGGATATGGTTCAGGTTTCTCATTTTGCTATGGCCTACAAGTTCTAATTCTTCATTTTTTGAAATTTGAATTCCAATTTTGTGTTACTGTTCACTTTTACTGATCATTTCACGGTTAACGTTTGAAATAAAGTGTTTTAAGCCAATAAGTTGCCTTCAGTGTATCTGTCCTGACCTTGTGTTTAAAAATGATCTTAGATTGAAGATTATGATGGCGATGATGATGACGGTGATGGTGACGATGATGGTGATGATGATGGCAATGATAAGGATCGAGGAAGGAAATGGTGGTGCTCAGTAATGGTAATGATTATGATATGACTATAATTATGATAATGATTATAATTATAATGATAATGATTATAAATATCATGATGATGATTATAATTATAATGATCATAATGATTATAATTATAATGATGATCATAATGATGATTATAATTATAGTGATGATCATAATGATGATTATAATTATAATGATCATAATGATGATTATAATTATAATGATGATCATAATGATGATTATAATTATAATGATGTTGATTATAATGATAATGATCATAATGATGATTATAATTATAGTGATGATCATAATGATGATTATAATTATAATGATGATCATAATGATGATTATAATTATAATGATGTTGATTATAATGATAATGATCATAATGATGATTATAATTATAGTGATGATCATAATGATGATTATAATTATAATGATGATCATAATGATGATTATAATTATAATGATGATCATAATGATGATTATAATTATAATGATGATCATAATGATGATTATAATTATAATGATGTTGATTATAATGATAATGAGGAAGGAGATGGTGGTGGTGGTGGCTAGTGATGGTGATGATGATTGATAGTGATAATCCAGATGATTGGCAATGGTGATGATATGGTGATGAAAAAGATGATACATAATTATGTTGATTATGATGATGATTGGATGATGATTATGCTATGATTGTGATTGATAGTGTAATACAGCTAGATGTTGAAAATGATTATGATTGATATCTTAGTGATGAAAAAGATGATAAATAGGATGATTGATGATGAAGATGATTATGATTGTTATGATGATCGAAGAAGACGATGATTATGATGATAATAATGATGATTATAAGAAGAAGATATACGGTACTGAAGCAATTAAAAGCACTCGTGCAATACAAAGTCCATCTTTCACGTTTTTAAAACGCTTTTTTTTTTTTTTTTTTTGATAAATGAAACATGAGAAGTTGTCAATCTTGTCATCGCCAACTTCTACTCTAGCGCCATCACGTGGCGGGTTATGTACAACTTGTAAATCATTTCACAACTTTTGCCAACGATTGTCATACTCCGTTTGCAATTGCACCGGTAAGTGATTTCGAATGACTTAGCTATTAAAGGACTAAGGAATTGTAATAAATATACAACACTTGAACTTAATTTGTACAGCTATATCAAATGCAGAGCCGCAAAATCAGGGGAAGAATATCGTGCAATGTAAGTTTCAGTCCCATGTGTACCTTTCTGTGTTTGTTTCCTGGATCTGTCGGCATGCATGCGAAGTCCTTCTCTTCTTCTTCCTCGACCTCATTATTAAAGTGCTACTTCATGCAACGAAAATTACGCACTGCATGCACTGTGGAGTGTGTCATGTCAAACATGTGTGTAGGCATCAATCTAGCTGCGAAAAATAAGTAGACCTAGATCTAGGGCCTACAGCTACAGACAGTCACAGTGATTTCCTGGTGATGTTTCTTGTCAGCGATGTTGCAACGTTTTTATTTTTCAATATTTCATTCACCTGTGTCAATAACAAATTTATGCAGATCTTCAGATTCATTCATTGGTTTTGTGATGACACACTTTAGAAAGCTGTTTACCTAAGTTTTTGTGAAGTTGCGGATAATAATGATACATGAGTCATGATCAAAGCGCTTTGAGCACAGAGTCTTCCTTTTGTCTGTTTGATAAAATAAATATGTGTAGACTTCTAGATTCTATTTCTAGGTCTACACTTTTCACTGTATGTATTTTAAATGTCACATTACTAGCTTTTGACTCCACTTGTAAGTTTATAGTGACTCCTTAAACTGTATGCCAGTTGTGCGAAATGCCAGATAATAAAGCAGCACTTTATCATGCAGAAGAAGGGTCTACTTTTAAGCAGCTTGTAAATTGATGGGGGGGGGGGGACCAATTTGGGACGGTTTACACTGTATTTTATTATCCTTAATTTTAGATACTTGTAGAAATTACCAAACGCAGGCTTAAGCTTCTATATTTGGTTCCAAATTCTGTCATCATTTTAAGTTGGTCCTGACCATACGAAACGGTTTGTCTGTATACTTTTATAGTTATTATTATAGTTATTATTATTATTACTGTATTCTGTTTATTTCCATTCTTCTTTTAGGACAACAGCAGACAAAATGGCATCCTCAAGTACTACCATGGATCAGAAGACTGCTAACGTCCTGTTTGAGGAAGGAGCTGCTCTCATCCTCCTTAACGTTCCTCCAGGAACAGAGTTTGGTATCGATTACAATTCTTGGAACACCGGTAACCGCTTCAAAGGAGTGAAAATGATTCCACCAGGAGTGCACTTTGTCTACTACAGTGCGGTGAATTTGAAGAGTAGAGACTGTGCACCTAGGACAGGCTTCTTTCATTGTTTCAAACCCAGGGAGATCGTCATTAAACGATGGGATGCAGGGATTGAGGACTTGGTCGATGTGAAAGTGACAGACAGTTCTGATGCGGAAGAGAAAGCCCAGCTGCAAGAGTGTGACCCATCCCTCGGAGCATACCCGTATGAGAGTCTGAAACGCTGGTTGTCCTTGACTAATCTTATCAGTGCGGATATTGTTGCGCATCTGACCCCGCTCAGTGGGAAGATTGTATCGGTGGCTCAACTTGTCCCTAACATGGCCACCAGGACAACGGCTGATAGGAAGCTCATGGCAGAAGCCAACAAAGAACTCCTGAAGAGCAAGAACCCCGAGGATCACCTTCCTCAGATGCATCGGGAACCAGGAACAGAGATCAGGTTCTCCAAGATCCCAGAACAGAACTACCCAGAGGGTGCAACGGCCAAGGAGATCACCAAGTACAGCCTGGATCATACTTACATCCTGGACAAACTCCTTGCGGAAAACTATCCGACAGACTTTCAGGGTGTCCTAGCAGAGCTACAGCTTGCCTTTGTGTGCTTCCTCGTAGGACAAGTCTATGACGCGTTTGACCAGTGGAAGAAGCTTGTCCATCTCCTCTGTTCCTGCATCGAAGCGATGTCTACTCATGGTGACCTCTACTCCACGTTAGTCAGCATCCTTCATTTCCAGGTCAGGGAGATCCCATCGGATTTCTTTGTGGATATTGTCTCCAGCAATAACTTCCTGACGGTGACCTTGAGGGACTTCTTTCTGAACTTGCATCAATCTGAGGCCGAGGGAGCCCTGAAGGAGAAAGGCAGGAAGTTCAAGAAGAACCTGACCAAACATTTCACTTGGGACTTCGATGAGGAGCCTGAGGATGAGGCTCCTGTTGTTGTTGACCTTTGATCTCTAACCTTTTACAAAAACTATCATCAGACAGATATATGGTGGATCCTTAAACCCCATCTGCCCTAGTGTACATGAGGGATTAGACCACCCTGCAAGGTCACTGGACAGGTGGTTATCTCATCAAATCAGCTCTCAATTAACATAAGAAAAAGAGGATCATGGGGGACCGATGGTCACCGATTAGGCATTGGTTGTTATACAGTGCGTCCCAGAAAAAACGAAACCGAGAAGTATCGATGTTCTATCATAACTTAATCACAACTATAATTAATGAATGATACATATTTGGAAAGCTTAGAGTCTCCTCTTTCATGTGATGCTACTCAGATAATGCATATTTTACGCATGAGTGATTAAAAGCAATTTGAAGGAAGGAAACCAAAAAGACATTTGGCGGGCGGTATCTGAATTTCGAAGGAAAATTCACATTTCTAGAAAGTTGAGTTTCTGGCCTTTCATATGACACCTCAATCAGAAAAATGAGCGAGGAATGACATAGTTCTGTTTGTTTAAAGTAGTGCTTGCATTTCCATAATTTTATTAAACGAATTCGTTTTCACTGGCTGCCTGCCGTATCAATAAACGAAATTAACAAAAGACTTAACTCCGTTTCGTTGACAATCAGCCGTAGACGAGAGTCTTCATGCATGGCTGATCGTCAACGAAACGGAGTTAAGTCTTTTGTCAAGTCTGCTTTTTGCTACGGCAGGTACCCAGTGAAAACGAATTAGTTTGTTAAAATTATAAAAATGTCAGGGCTACTTTAAACAAACAGAACTTTGTTATTCCTGGCTCATTTTTCTTGATTGAGGTATCATATGAAAGAGCAGAAAATGAACTTTCTAGAAATATGAATTTTTCTTTGAATTTCAGATACCGCCCGCAAAATGTCTTTTTGGTTTCCTTCCTTCAAATTGCTTTTAATCACTTATGCGTGAAATATGCATCACGTGAGTAGCATCAACTGAAAGAGGAGACTCTAAGCTTTCCAAATATGTATCATTCATTAATTATGGTTGTGATTAAGTTATGATAAAACATCGATACTTCTCGGTTTCGTTTTTTCTGGGACGCACTGTATAGCAAGTAGCTATAAGTAGTGCAGTGGGCCTTTAAAGCCCAGGGCTATGACGGATTTGCAAACCCTCAAAAACTTATCAAAATTTATCTGTAGCAGCAAGATGAGTTTATGAAAGAATGTGTACCTGTATGTACACAATTTCAGATCGAAATAATCTGTGCTTTTCTCTCTATGAGTGAAAATTTATGCCCTAATGTTGTACACAACGAATGGGGTGAATAAAACAATACCATTTGAAAAATTCCAATTTAGAAAGAAAAATGACTCTAACTTTGCTAATAATTAATACTTTTCCATCATACTTTTAGTAAAGTTTTCAATTATGATTTGTTTAATCAACATTTTGACCCTTTTACATGTTTTGACATTTTCACTGTGCTAATCCCTGCAATACCCTTTAAGCAGTTGTGAAATAATAAGTTCTTAGAAGCTCTAAAGTACTTAGAAATGAGCTTTTCAACAACATCCACAACAAAATATATATATTTCAAATAGTATGAAAATGTACATTCAGTGAACCGGGAAAAAGTATGTTCTGAAATAGAATTTATGACCAGTGTTAGTCTATCAAAACTTTCAACTTTCAACATTCAATAAGTCACAGCTAAAAATTATAGGGATTGTGTATCTTTGCCTCAGATTCTAAACAAAATCCTGGATTTAGCTCATGCTGCAATCATAACTATAAACCTTTAGGTCAGTCAGGAACCCCAAGACTTTTACAAGCCGATTGCCTGTCTGATTATCAAGATATTTATGATTGGAATTAGAAATGTCAAAAACGGTTTGCGAAATGGTTGTGAACAGTTTGTTAATAACACTACAGTCTTTTGGGGGAAAATGAGTATGGTAAAACCTGTCACCCAAAGATATTTACTTTTTTGAATCACTTTGTGATCATTTTGAAGCGCCTTTTTTTTTTTAGGGCTTCAGTATTAAACCATATCACAGACACTGATAACACCTAGGCCCGTGCATCTCAGGTTTGTAGAACTGGAAACATTGTTAAACAATGCCTTAACGTGTATGTTCGTAATTTTTAATTTGATTTTTTAATACTGAGTTTCCCCATCTATTTTTACAAATATTTTAAGGATAATCTTCAGTAATGGTAAGACCTCCATATCTCTTTGTGAGAATTGCAACTTATAATGTAACTAAGGAATTTTATGCAATAAAATGAAAGGTATCATAAATTGTGTATATTGTGATGTTTTTTGTGTGCAGTGTATTCATTGCAACATGTTGACATTTGTCCAAGTATCCTCGCATAAATATCTTTTAAATTTCTTCTTCTTCTTTTTCTTCTTCTTCTTTTTTTTCTTCTTCTTCTTCTTCTTCTTCTTCTTCTTCTTCTTCTTTTTCTTCTTCTTCTTTTTCTTCTTCTTTGTTTTCTTCTTCTTCCTCTTCTTCCTCTTCCTCTTCTTCTTCTTCTTCCTCTTCTTCTTCTTTTTCTTTTTCTTCTTCCTCTTCTTCTTACTCTTCCTCTTTTTTTCTTCTTCCTCTTCTTCTTCTCTCTTTTAGAGGCATTTGTGCTAGAGTAATTCATTTAATCACTTTCCATAAAACATTTACATTGAATATATATATGGTACATGTATCTATAACTTAAGTGTCTTTAATGTACCTACCCTACAATCAAATCTTCTTCCTTTGTTTTTATTAGCCCCATACTTCCCCCTTTCTCTTTCTCTCTTTCTTTCTCTTTGTCTCTCTCTCTCCGTCTTTCTTTTTCTCTCTCTCACTTTCTCTCTCTC
Organism: Strongylocentrotus droebachiensis; assembly: GCA_035222895.1. Classification (NCBI taxonomy): domain Eukaryota; kingdom Metazoa; phylum Echinodermata; class Echinoidea; order Camarodonta; family Strongylocentrotidae; genus Strongylocentrotus; species Strongylocentrotus droebachiensis. The sequence continues at coordinate 43,443 of JAVYIG010012128.1, read as the reverse complement.
TCTCACTTGCTCTGCCTCTCTTTTCTCCATCTTCTCTGCATGCTTGCTTTCATAGAGTCAGAGTTACATTTAATCACTTACATATTTCAACAAATGGATATGGAAATATTTATACAATTTTTGTTTTGGTACATGTACTAACCTTTTTTGCCTTGTCTTTAAAATTGTGGAGAACGACGTGGGAGCGGCTTCAAGAAGTTTTCCAATTCCTTTTCCTTGTTTCCAAGATGGCTCAACTTGGATGCACTTCTCAATAAACTTTCTTGACAATCTCCTTTTCCAAAAATCAGATGCTCTTTGAAATCAAAAGAGAGGTCTTACAAGTTCATAACACCTGTCGATCAAATGCAATTATTCCATGGAACTAGCCTAGTTGTATAAACAATCGCACCATCCGCTGAGAATCATAAGGTCATTAACTCAATATGAAGAGATATGAGTTAATGCCCTTGGACTCACTCGCATATTACACATGGAAAAACCCAAATCGCGTGCTCCAAAGTGAAAGAAATTGATATTACAAATGAAATCGTGCATGAGCAGGATATCTGCCACTGAAACCTGAATGAGACAAAGAAGAGGGAAATGTAAAATATAAATGCTCTTGTGATATAAATTTCCCTCTCAATGAGTGTGGCACTAATTGTTATGAATGAATACAATTACTTTCATTATACCAGCTCGTTGATGGGGGAATTTGATAGGACCTGCCTGTAAATGCACATTAAATGACAGCGAAACTGATTCAAAGGGTTAATGCCTGGGCAAGGAGTGTCTTAATGGCTGACTGAAAGTGAGAGTCTGATACTACTGATCATCATTATATCTTTGTTTGCATCATATTATACTTGTGCACAATATACTGCCACAACCTTCATTCAGTTTATGTCTTTGGTTCATGGAAATACTTCAAGGTTTTTCTTTTGTGCAAAGTTTATTACCTCTCATAGGCTTTGCAAATGTATTTTATTGTTAGGAATTATGTCTACCTCATTCTCTCTCTCTCTCTCTCTCTCTATAGCATACATCCTTTTCCCAGTATTTCTGGTTCTCCCTTTTTATTTCTCCCTCTCTTCCCTGCTGCTCTCTTCTTCATATTGCCTCTCTCCATATCTCCATTTCCTTCTCATCTTATCCCCCCCCCCCCCCCCCCTCCACCCCCTCTCTCTTCCCTCTCTTTCTCTCTCCAACTCCCTCCCTAGGCAACTCCTCACTCTCTAGGTCACCCTCTCCCCCCCCCCCTCCTTCCCCCTTTCACTCCTCTCCACCTTTCCACTATTTATGTCTGCCCCCCCCCCCCCTTTTTTCTCCTCTCTCTCTCTCTCTCTCTCTCTCTCTCCCCTCTCACTACTAAAAATACAGGCAAGTTCACTCTTAATGACAAATAGACCACAGGTTTTGTTGCATTCTTACCACCAAATTTCATATATATACTTTATTTCTGGCTTAAAACAAATAAGTTTTTAGTACATTTTCGATCAAAGCTTTTTAAGAAATTATACACGACATATTCACATGTAGCAGTTTATACAATATACCACATAACAACCGTATGATTAATACAAGTCAATGAAAAAGATTACCATTAAACAAATTAAATGTTGAAATCAATACATGTAACTTACATATCTGATATATTCACTTCATAAAAATACGAGACATTTTCCTGTTTCAATTATGCTGACTATATGCTTGCATATAATACATTTCTTAATTTGTATAATACAGTACATCATGTAAAAAAATGTTCCTCAGCTAATTGTGACGAACAACAAAAATATTGACAATTTCACAATTGTATTATTTGCAATCCATGAAAGATAAGGAAAATAGGTAAGTGTGCTTTCATAAATTTCATATACATATACATCACAAAAATATCAGATGCAGTACTTTCATTTAAATCAAATTCTGACAAGCATTTATAAGTAAACCTGTGCAGATGCCATACCAAATATCAAGCCTCTATTTTTTCTAGCGAGCCTTTTACATAAAAACATAAACTACTACAAATATTTGTTAAAGTTCTGCGCACGTTCATATAGGTTCTAGCATCCTATGTTTAAAAAATGTCAGATTTTGTTGCAATGCTTCACTTCCAAGAGCATACATTATTGAGAGTCATTTTTAACCATTTGATCTGCTTTTTCTATCAGTCAGGATCTGCAGTTTGCACAGAGTCTATGCAAGATATTACCAAAGAAATTTGATACTCTTGGATGAAGAACAAATATTTCAATAAATTATTCCTCAAATACTTTGCAAGAGCGGTATATGGTTTAAACAGCCCAAGTTTTAAGACAAAGAAATGCTTTTCTTTTGTCTTAAAACAAAGACAGGTTCCTGGATTTTTTAAAAGTTTTTAATAACTATGGAACACTGCTTGGAACAGGACTATCAAAAACAAAAGATCCCATTTATGACAATGTTACTCTTTAAAATTAATATAATCACTTTCAAGATTTTTTTTTTCTTCTGATATTGTCATGATCACCATAACAAAATGTTGAACCTATCTTTTAAAAAGACTCTACTGCAGTATATCCAAGTCACTTGGGTCAGTTGCAATTCTGGGGGGTGTTTCACAAAGATCCTAAGTCGTACTTAACTCTAAGTTGGACTTAAACATTATGTAGAGCCATTTGTAGCTTTAAAAAAAATATATTCAAGTATTTTAGACTTTTCATAAATTCCACATCAAGAACATGAAATCTCCTTGATAGTAGAAAATATGAATGAATTGAATCAACATGTTATGCCTTTTAAAATAACTTTTACAAAATATTTTAAAAGATGATAACGGCTTTCCATAATTTTAAGTGCAACTTAGAGATAAGTTCAACTAAGGGTCTTTGTGAAACACCCCCTGCTCATTAAGAATGCTCACATCTATTCATACAGATTCATTTTAACATTTTACCAAGTACCCCCTAAGACACTTTGGTAGAGAGAATCAAATAAAATCAGATAAAATGACCTTAGGGCGATAAGTGGATATGCAAGGGTTTGAACCCACAACAAATTTATCTCTTGTCAAGTGTTCCAACCACTCGACCATGAAACATCTACATGTATACCTCCACAAGTAAGTCGCAACCATGCATGGAATATATCTTTGGAAGTTTAGGAGATATGACAAGATCATAACAATGACAGGAATTGATTTGTTCATCAAGAATTAAAAAAAAACATTATGGATGATTGTTAGACAATTAACATGGTATCCATTGAAGCTTGCAGAGAAGCTTTGAAATAATTCCAGTCTCTCAAACAAATGTTCAACATTCTAGGCTCCTCATACACTCGTCAATCACTGAACAAAAAACAATTTTGCCTGGGCCCCATTTCACAAAACTTGTCATCAGTGACAAATTAATTTTTTTTGTTATAAGCTACTGAAATCCTTGCTTCTGATTGGTCATCAGCAGATATGTCACTGATTTTTGTCACTTGTCATTGAAAAAAGACTTTGTGAAACGAGCCTCTGGACTATCCTTCATGATCTTTCCACTGTTTTTGTGGAAGGAATAAGACTTGTCCCTCTTATCACCTGGTATTGGATTCCAAACCTAAATCTTCACTAAAATAATTTCTACAACTTTGCCTTTCAAATGCTATTAACTTCAAGTTTTTCTTTCATACACTTCTTCACATATCTCCTCAATTGCATACTAAATGAAAGACTGAATTGTGCCGAAAAGCTTGCGGAATAGACCATCCAAACACTCCATATATATCATACAGTGTAGTCACCATAGATAATCAAAAGGAAAGATGGGCCATGACTGCCAATGTCTGTAATAGACAGGGGGTGTTTTGAAGTCGAACTTAACTCTCAGTTGGACTTAAATACTATGGAGAGCCATTTGTAGCCTTATAATGAAATTTATTCAAAAGCAAAAAAATCAAGTATTTTAGACTTTTCATAAATTCCACATCAAGAACATGAAATCTCCTTGATAATAGAAAATATGAATGATTTGAATCTACATTTTATGCCTTTCAAAATAATTTTTACAATTTTTTTTCAAAGATGCTAACGGCTTTCCATACTTGTTAAGTCCAACTTAGAGTTAAGTTCAACTTAAAATCTTTGTGAAACACCCCCCAGGCACGTGATGAGTTACCATGAGCAAGCAATACCTTCATTTTATACATGGCATTTTGTTTATAGTAACAACATGGAGAAAGGCATTGCAAACTTCAACATTTGGAAAAGTTGAGTCGATTTCAACTTTAAACAATGATATGTTAAACATTATATTGGTCTAAATACATGGATGTAAAACTTAGTGGAAACATGCTTCTGTTAAATACTCAAAAGCAACTTCAACATAAATACATAATCATGATTTCTTTTCGAGGATTTGCATGAAATATATACTTCTTTCAGATTCAATGCTTAATCAAACCTGTCTATAAAAATGATGCATTAAAATATTAAAAAATACAAATATAAATGGAATATTTATTTCTTAAAAGCAATGTCAATTTTCTTATTTCTTACACGATTGATATCTCATACAGTACAAAATGGTTCGATACTTCTACTACACAAATAGACTTCAGCCCAGTGGTTTATTCAGTCAAGATACAAGTTGTATTTAAAGGAATAATCCTTGAAAAAAATAGAACAACTTCTGAAAGATGCTGCAAAAATAAAATAATCACAATCATATAATGCCAGGATGATTTTCTTCATCTTTTGGTATCAAAACTAATATTCTACAAACAATATTCAATCCTTTTTAAAATAATGAAAGAGGGATACATAAAAACATGAGTTGATATCAAATATACCAGTAAATAAGCAAAAGTTTGCATTGGCTTTCACACATATACAGGGGCCATTTTTGTTTATATCACGGTAAATTACTCCACCCCGTTCATACATTTTGAAATTAAACACATTTACAACAACAAAGTCTGTAGAGCCAAAAGGGACTTAACTGCGCTTTAAAAAAATGACATGAATTTTGACAAGGCCCAAATCACACTTTTCTGACTCTAAGCAGACGACTTGTTGGCGCATATCATTAATAAAATATGGTCCATTATTTAAATTAAAATATCACCGGTTTGGAGCCAGAAGGGAAATAACTCATAAAATTTAAAACAGATTTAAAGATAAAGGTGAGTTCTGGTTTTAACAAATTCTCACAGAATAAAACGAAAATTACACTGAATGTTCACGATTACAAATAAATGTCATTTGCCAAACAATTTTGGTAGAAAATGTATACTCGCTGAGTAATGAGCATAGAAAGATTAGGAAATCAAGGCTAGTAGCCCCGACACCATTTGTGTAGTCCTATATACATCTTTCTGTGTACAGTGCTTGTTAATTTACAAAGACTGAGCCAAATTTATTATGATTTTGATGACTCCAGAACTTTGCAGTACACACCAATACTTGATCAACTTTTGTTGATACATTCCATACCTTTTCTTTCACAATACAATCGAATGACCAGAACTCACCTTTATCTTGCCCTTTCAGCTCTGAACAGATACCATGATAATATCATGAGCGTTGAAGCCTGATGACTGTCAAGCTTTTTGTAGACATAACAGTAGAGGGAACTTTTGTTTTAAATTGCCAACTTGCATTGTTAACATGGTATATATTTCTCTGAGCAGATAATGAATTCTTTGCAACCTGTTTTGGTCAATGTCCCTCTATGTTCAAAACATAAAAATGTCAGTAAATGCAAAAGTACATATCTTTGACAGTAGGTAACTATTTTGTACAGTAAATATATGAACATACCATTTGAGGAAAGTTATACAAAAATACATATATTTAAGTCGCAACAAACTGCACTATTTCCCTAATATTCACAGTAACTTAAAAGAATATATGAATTATTAATCATTATGTATTTAATATATAAAACAGAAACAAATAATGTATCCGGTTAACAATGGAAGTAAAATGATCATTTATAATACATAAGATAAGTGTTTAATTAGCATCAGTGATTAGGGAGTTTGATGAATGCTTTCATCTGTTTTTGGTCGTCGTCTAATCGAGAGTCCAGCTCTCAATTGCAGTGTAGTGGCTCCACTTTTGATCAAGATAAAACAAAGTTCTGGGTAATGAGACTACTACGCCTTCATAGCAAAATTAATAATAATAATAATAATAATACATATGATTTATAAGGCGCCAAATCCACTTGACAGTCAAATGTATCATCTTCAATATGTAAGTTGCCTCTGCTACTCAAACATAGCAAATATAAAGCTTTATTTGGTCACACCAAAACTGTTTTCATTTTGATGTCAGTTTGTTTCTCTAATTTTTGAAATGCGTATATTTCTGCATGCCTTTCTACCCTTCAATGCATTCTTGGTTCGATACCGTCTCTTTACCGGTTCAATGTGGAGTAAGGAAGTGGAAACGCATCAGGAAATATGAAATTTGAACATTGTTAGTCCGAAATTTTCTCTGGCCTTGGGCTATCGATACATTTCCCCTAAAATGCATGGGAAACACAGCGTGGCTTTATCGATGTCAGCTCGTTTGTCCGTTTTTCACATCGAAATGGAAATGCATGGCCTCAATGCATTGGTGTGACCTACACATAACATACATGATAACTAAAAGCTAATCTCTCATTGTTTAACCTGGCTGAAGAGGAGAGAGGGATAACAGTAATTCTTTGTAAGTCGGTTCTCAATAGTAATGGCAGACTATTCTCTCAAGAGAATTATAAAAATAAATCTCTTCCCTATAAATTTTCACTTGCCTCAAAGGAAACTAAAATGAAAATAACAATAAAATCAGGAAATCTAGTGGATTTGAACTTTCTACAATCAATGGTTCAACCACAGTTTTCATACATCATAAGTACCTTTTTATAGCGAATAATTTGTAAGTGAACATTTTTAACAGTTGAAAAGCAGCAGTGTCAGGGTATACTAGATTTTAAAAGTGATATTTACTGGCTCATAGTTTTATAACTATAATGATGACTATAACAATATTCCATAATCACACAGCTCTACAAGGCTACTGATTAAAGGGAGGGTGTAGGAGGTGCCCCATGTGTCTTCTTCTTCTGTCATTTTCCCCTTCCACCTTTCCTCTTCTCTCCTTTCAATTTCTTTTTTTTTCCAAAGTCTATGTGGGGAGGGGGGGGGAGCATGTGACCCCTAGAGCTTTGCCACTTCTAATCACTAAGTAAGATGGAAACCTTCAGTAGATGAAAGCCCTTTCCTACTATTACCAAGTGCAAAGGTACATGTTAAAATACATGTACCTTTAGCAGACTACATGTAATTCCGAAGAAGAACTTACGATTCCTACCCTTGTTAGTAAGTTATTGTAAGTTCTTTGAGTATCCTGCGAGCCATTGGAACATTATTTTTGGTGATGTCCAGGGCCTTGACGACCTCCTCCCGATGGAAACCTTCTTGCGTCAGGATTCTGATGATGGCTTCCATGCTGCCTGCGTTGGTGGCCGCCCCTGCTCCAGGCGGTAGAGGGGGACGGGGCGTTGACCGGGGGGTGTTTGATGGTGGTAGGTGAGGGGGATGGGCGGGCTGGTGAGGGCGGGGCTGGGCTGGAAGGGGAGGGGGAGGAACGGCGGGGGCTCCCTGAGCTCCCTGCTGGGTGGGAGGAGGAGGTGAAGTCTACGGAGAAAGAAAAGGAAAAGGAAAAATTGAAGGCGCATTCAATAACAAAATATATGCCAGTACAATCAATTTACAAAATATATCAACATATCGAGGGTTCAGTGACACAAAGACGTAACTCCATATTTTGCCAAAATGAGTATTTGATATCAAAATGTTCAGAAAAATGTGGGCTTTGCAGGAAACACAAAGACTTAACTCCACCCAACACCCCATTGAAGTCAATGGCTAGTGAACAACTTAACTCCTGAAGGCCCAAGTGCTCAGTGACACATGGACCGCTTTATCTCAAAATGGCAAAAAATGGAGTAACTACGTCATTGTGTCACTGACCCCTCAATATACATATTGCAAACAACATTGGAATTCACATAACCTGTATGAGGATGACTGCACGCTAAGACTACTTCCCCTATTACAATGATCCCCTGCAGAGGCGCACAATTACCCCCTGAACAATACCCGGTTAACCTCAGACATCTATCTAGGAGAAATCAACTACCGGTATTGAAGAATTATTCTGGGAAGGGTAGAGGTGTCCAGGAGATTTTTCACATACTTAAAAAAAACTTGGTAAGGTTATGAATAGTTTTATTAGTTGTTAACTGTAACTACATGAGGCAACGTGGAGCATATACAAGGAAACAGGATTTTAAAAAAACAAGCCATAAACCAACACAAATCATTTTACAATTGGCATCTCATACTAATAATTGTCATTGTTTCAGTTTCACACACACACACACCCTGATATTGCAAATCATCTTTATATCCTTGTATGACAGAGGGAAACTGAGAAATGTCCTTATTTTTTCTTCTACCAATAAATACACATTGGGTACACAGTGAATACAATATCAGCAGTTTGATATCCCTAGCATGTTCTTTTCTTCTTCTTCTCCTTCTGTGAAGTACAGGCCACCCTGTAGTCGGTATATCTTCATACTTTTAAAGTTGTGCAGTGTTGTGAGATTTAGTGAGAACTAGGCTCATTTTCTTCAAACAGAAATGACACAAGTACACACTGAATACAATGCACAAGCAGTCTGACATTCCCTCTCACATGTAGTATATTCCTAAAGCAACTCAATAACGCAAAGTTTGTTAGGATATACAGCAATCGATACAAAGTGAGGGTAATAAAACAAAATTGTTAGTTCATTTGCATGCATGACACATACATGTACATATACATGTGCACGACAAAAATGTAATCTTAGCATTCTGGTTTTGCCCCCTTAAAGGGGAAGTCCATCCTGATATTAAGTTGATATTAAGCAAATTATGATTACAAATAAGAAAGCTATGAATTTGGGGAGTTGCGATCAATCAAACATAAATTGGCAACTCTGTGATGTATCTTGTGAGATTTGCTCTGTACAGAAAATTTCATAAACTTTAATTTTCTTTGTTATTGATAAAAGATCAGATTTGTTTCATACATGGGTTGTATTTAAACAAAAATGCCATATAAGAATGAACGTATGATTGAAAATTGTCCTGAGGGAAAATGTAGTTTTTTTAAAGTTTTTTAGAACAGGGCAAATAGGAGACCTCGCAAAATACGCCATGGGTTGCAAATTCATGTTTGAATGACCACACCTTAAAAAATTCATGACTTTCTTATTTTTAATTGGATATTGCTCAAACTTTCAGAGACCTGTTCCTCTCGTTATCCTGCTTCTATTAATAGCAACTTAATATCAGGATGGACTTCCCCTTTAACCTGATATGTAGACACAAGATGGTAAACTGCCTCAAAACACTACAGTCACAAAACTTAGTGACAAAACATCAGAAGACAAATTCATTTGGGAAGTAGAAACATAGCTGCATGCCCCTATCTGTAGACAGACTCATTGATCTGTATGTAAGAAGTGCAAAGCATACAATATTCATCTCATTTCATTTTGCAGCAGTATATTGTTTTTAATTTCTTTTAGAACTCAATAGAAGCAGTACACTTCCTTGAGTCTCCATAGCCCTTGGTTTGTAAAGAACGAAACCTTTTGTTATTTGAAGAAAGAAGGATAAACAATGATGATTGAGTCACAATGATTTAAGTTTCAAAGACCAAACGATCAGAAAGTATCAATAATGACCATGATAGACATGCAAGTACATTAACCCTCAGAAAATATGCACAGCTTTCAAGAAATTTGACCTTCAACATTTTGACTTAATGAATGACCATACATTATCTTGTCATGAAACAGAAACTTATGACGCTGCTAGTTATGTGACATTAAGGTACATGTATGTACAATAAAGCTCGGTAACACATGCAATTACCTGCAACACCAGATACGAAACAAACACAATACTTAGAGGTATATTGACAGTCAAGAAAGAAGGGATTGCAGGTTCCGCATAACACAGAACAGCTTGGTTATGACAAGATCACAGGTTAAGACAAGATATTCATGGGTAGGTGGGAACTATAGGGGTATCTACAGCAACAAGACGTGGCACCAGGGATCTCTGCATTTTGAACAAGTATTCTGCTGAAAGAGCTATCACACATTTAACCCCTAAGCTAGATAAACGAGACATATTATTATATTATTATTATTTTGGCAAAAATACAATACGCATGATAAAAGTAGTTGTTTAAAGGTATTACAAAGTTTTGGTATGGGGTCATGAATTTGGTTCAAATTAACATATTGGAAGCATATGCGTTCCTACAATATTCATTGATCGTTGTCCTGGTTGAAATCGAGTCTAAAGTTATGAAATTATAAATAATAAACTCTTTATGTTGTATAGCTCCCTCTCAAGGTCAAGATATCAATTTAGCTATGAAACAATGTTTCTTGACTAAAATCGACCGATTAGCTATTCCCATTTGGAAATTATATATCACAACTACATATTCTGAGATTTTCATGGTCGCAGCTACCATTGTACGGCCGTAGGCGCTATTTGAAATTCATCAAAATTTACCGGGAGCACCGGTAAATTTTTATATTCAATTTTTCTCAAAAACAGAAGTGTTTTAGGGGTCAATTCTTTTAGTGCTTATAATACATCCATAGGGGCATCCAAATATATCAAAATTGTAAAGATTCACTATCCACCCAATTTTCAAAATTTCCCAAAACTTTGTATTACCTTTAATATGAATTGAAATAATCTCAAATTTGATTTTCAACAATACAAACCTACATTGTACATCTATTAAAGGCCACCCAAACAAACAATTGGTTATTGTAGACAGGTGGTCTATAAAGACAGGTTCTTCATCACATGTTTCTCCTGGAGGAGGGAGGGGGGGGGGGGGCAATATAGGGGACCACTTTAGGCAGGTGGCCTTTATACAGAGGTGGCTTGTATTTTTACTATTTTGTATGTCATGTCAAGCTCTTCCATTTTAACAAATCTAAGAAGAAGAACAAATTAGCCGATGATGAATTATCCCCTTTCGGACCAAGGTGACAAATTGTATGGTTTCATTTCGTAGAAAAGTTCACATTTTTACAACAAAGCACGCCTAGGAAGGTCAGGAGAGAGGGGAGGGGTCGGAGGAGGGGGAGGGGTCGGAGGAGGGGGAGAGGGGGGTCAACAGGGGTTCAAGATGATTCCAGAACCTTCCAGTACACACCAATACTTATATGCTGATGATCAACCTTTTCTGATTGATTCCACAACGTTTCTTTCACAATGCAATCGCATGACCATAACTGGTCTTTACCTTTAATAGAACAAAGCACACTAGGAAGGTCAGGAGAGGGGGAAGGGGTCAAAGGAGGGGGAGAGGGGGGTCACCAGGGGTTAAGGACACAAATATCTTACCACTTGAAACAGAAATAGGCCAGGAAGATGGATTAGAGATCTGAAGTGGCGTGCATGATAATAAAGGATGATTATGCATGGTTAGTACATGTACTAGAAATCAAGAATGCAATATGGTTAAATGAAACTCAAAAATTCTGGACCAGGAAAAATGGGATGAACAGGACCGTGGCGCCTTGTTAATAAAGGCCAGAATGGCGACTTGTTAAAAGTCGCTAAGCCTCTTTGCATTCTTGACTTAAATAAGACACCATGGCAAGTTTTAGCAAGTCGCCTTCTCGACTTTATTAAACATGGTCCCTTGGCAAGTTAAACAAGTGCCTTCTTGCTGCACGGTTAAGCTTCCGAAGAAAAGCGATACAAATTTGAAAAGTTTGACAATGTTTCTATAATTCCAAGGTATCAGACAAACCATGTTCATTGTTTTATCTATCATGAAAAGAAAATCTAAAAAATGAGTGCCTCATTCTATGTGAGAACAATTACACAGTGTGTCAACAAAAATGAAACTCTTGAGTCTTGCCCTAATTCACCCCATTGTCCATATTCATCCTATTTTTAGTACACTGTGTACTTGTGAGCTGCTATAAAAACAAGTACAATCTAGCAATAGTGTACATAGAAGTACGACAAAGTCTGCAGTATTTTCAATTATTCCATGGTAATCAACTAAAAGTACCCCCCAAAATATGTCATGCTTGGCTAGTAGCCCATGGTTAAATACCTGTCAATAGTCTTTATAATTATTTTGTAAGAAGAAAAGCAATTTGCATACATGTAGATTTTGCAATTTAATTTTCAAATCATGCACATGAAATAGTGATCAGTCAGAGATTATTCTTTATCTTTATTGTATTTATTATAATGATTAATAATTGTATGCCTGTAGCTTTTCAATCGCCTATTTCTTTTTTCCCCCTCTTTGGAATATACTCTTGCATAATTTAAAAATTGAATAGTACCTTCAACATTAGTCCAAGATAAACAACGGTATATGTATTAACAGGATTATTTAACAATAACGCATGCAATTATGTGTGACTTATGTAAATGTATATACATTGTATATGAGATTAAATATTCACACAAAGAAAATGTCCATATAGACAGAAAAGATTTTACATGAATGACAAAATCTGAGATCAACGATGGATCATGCCAAAAAAGAAAGGACTACTTTTAAATAGGAGAGATGAAGTCTAGCTTTTGAAGGGACATTAGTGAATTTACAAATAATTGTATCAGAATGCTAATTGCATACACTCTGGGTTGTTGGGTAGGACAAGCCATAATGTTAGTCCTACCTAGCAACAATTAATGTATGCAATTGGCATTCTGGCTATTGTAATACAATTATTCATCACAGATAAATGGAATAATTTGTAACATGACACTTGACGAAGATTTATGAATTATATTTCATTACATTTGTGAAAATGGTCTACCATCCTGCAATGTTGAGTTAGCTTTGGTGCAGAGTTCGCCAAATGCCCAAGTACAATTTTAATCCAGGTGCATATTTACATATAGTCTCTATACCAAGTATCTCGACTATTCCACTCACCTGCGGGGATGTTCTGTTGATTGGCGGAGGGACTGCATTGCTTGATGCTTGATTAGCATTGTAGCTTATACCCTTAGGGAATAATGGATTCTGCTGCTGAATAACAGGTGAAGCGGGCGGAAGTTCATAGCCCTCAGGAGCCTCTCTCATAACTGAAATATCAAATAAAATTGGGAAAAAATAATACAAACTTCAATTGATGACATATATCTAACAAGCAACAAGAGTATTTTGTTTTTCAAGAGGATTCACTTGACAAGGGCCATGTGGCCTTTTGACAAATTTCTCATTTATCTCATTTTTATATTACCTAATTTAGTTAATAATAATAATAATATTTAATTTTTATATAGCGCTTAATACAAATGTCTCTAAGCGCTTTACAAATATACTATTACCCCGGTCATTGGATTCAGGTCAGTCAGCAAGTTACACATACAATGTCAGATCTGGGCCAGAATAAGAAGTGTACAGGTTATACATGGTCTAAAGTCTGTCAACAAGTACCGTATATAGCGATGTTAGATTTGAGCCAGATCTGCCTACATCTGTTATCATATGTAGGCCTACATATACACAAGATTGCTCCATGATCAGAAATTGTCAAAAAAGGAAAGGACTCTTAGGTAACCTGCCTATCTAGAGGTCACCCAAGGGAAACGGAAAAAGTGGCAGGAGGCCTTTCTAGAAGTTAATTGTTATTATTATTATCATCACTATCATTACTACTACTATCATCATGATTATTATCATTATAATTATCATAATTGTTATCATTAATATTATCGTCATTCTTATCGTCATCATCCTCATCCTCATCATCACCGTCACCAGTTCACCACCACCATCACCACCCTCTTACCTTGTGCTTTGGCCTGTTGCTGTTGTTGTTGTTGATGGACATGATGTGAGTGAGGAGGGGGTAGAGGCGGGGGGTCATTCACGCTCCGAGGAGGGGGAGGCCATTCGTACTGGACAGCATCATCATCTACAGTTGTTGAAATAAGAACAAAAGAGGAAGATAATTAGTTTTCGAATGTATTTTAAAACTTGCTAAAGAGCGATTACGTGTTTATAAATTAATGACACGTGTTATGCGTCCAGTACTGTACACTATGGTATTTATTTTTTTTTTCCATCCAATAATGAAAATCTTTTGATATGCCCATCGGCTTATGGTTATTTTGAACATCACCTGCATCATGAAATGGTATTTTCAATTTTTTTTTTCATTTTTGGATAAAATAAATAGAAAAAAAAGGTATACATATGTCTAATACGGAATACATTGCACGGAACTGCCCTGAAGTGATATTAACCACAATCAAACTGAAGCAAAATAAATTGGGTATATTGACTTTTTTGTGTGTAAATACAATTTGGCTTGTCAGAGCATTAGTCCTCAGAGTGACTCAATGGGAATATTTCATACTACATGTACATGTATCAGCATAAAGCACAAGGCACCTGTCAACCATGATAAATTGTACCTACACAATGTAGACATTCAGAATACAGGTTAAGGCTCGTTAAGATATGACGGCGTAAAGCGCCTAAAAAACAAACGCCACAGTTTTGTTACGTTTAAAATATAATGACACCTGCACACAACAAAGGACTTGCACATATTACAGGGGTGATAGTGAGCACTAAAAAACTAGATGGAACTTCGACTGCGCGCAGTCGAAAATGATGCCTCCGTCAAAGAGCAATTTTACAAACCAAAACAGAAGAAATGTTTCAAATTCAAGTTCAATTGTAATCCATTAACAGGTTCTCAGAATATCGTGATTACAAGCAATTTCTCATGTACATATATGACCTTTGACCTTTGACCTCCTGACCCCAAAATCTAATCAGTTCATTGGCTCTGCAAGATACATACATGACCTTGCAGGGCAGTCTAATCCCTCCTGTAAACTACGGCAGATAAGCTTTAAACCAAGTAAAACCAAATTACAAAGACCCAATGAATTGTATGTTTCACAAGTTGATATACAATAACAAAAAAGTTACAGACCCAACTGATAGAAAAAGTGAAATCGTGTGATAAAAATTGAACTACACTTCTTTTTCACTACATTTCTTGTTATCTTGAAACTGTTTTTAAAAACACTAGTTTCATAAAAAATGATCCGTACCCTTAAACTTTCAAGAAAAGGGAAATAAAGACCTCATCTTTGCTTTCTCACAGTCTTTTCTTTTCCCTATATTTTGTCTGATTCCCTGGGATGACTACATGTGGGTCTGTGACTTTAACATTCAATTCCTCTAAACAGTCATACATAGTCAACAATGGCATGCGGTTTTTCAGGAAGTCAAATTTGCAATCACATTCAAACAATGGTTGATCAAAACACTCAAAATAACTTTCAAAAGAAAATGAAACTGAACATGCAGCTCTAGATTACATGCGAGTCCAGATCATATACATGTACATTGTACATGCACGTGCATGGCATATGGTATAATATACATGATCTCTTGTTTCTCTGTGATATAGTAACCCTTTAGTTGTTGATATTGTTATTATTTTGTAATTAGTGAAACAGTTTATTATTCAGACACACAAATATCAAACATGTGTTATACCTTCATGAAAAGACATTACACACATTACAATGATATACACAAAGCGAGTATACTATGGGAATGGATAAATGATTGATGAAATAAATCTGAATAAATACGAGAAGTGTCCATGCAATACATCAGAACAAAAGAAGAAAGATATGGTGAAGTAAGAAAGCAGTGAGGCTGGCCTTGATGAGGCCAACTTGAGACAAGAAGAAGTGGTGGGAGGGTCGTCATGTCACAAAGGTCAGTGACCTCTCCTAAGAGGGAAAATGCTAACTTTAATAAATGATGATAATGATGATCATGAAATATATGCATCCTATATATGAATGTTCAAAAAGAAAAGCACAGAAATTCATTGTGTTAGAGTTAGTATTGTATTAATCATGTTTGCTAGAAAGGTCCAACTTGTCTATAGCGACCGCCCAAGGGAAACATATAAAGTGGTCTTTGTAGACAGGTGGTCACTAAAGCAGGTTTGCTGGTATTGTGATTATTTGGTTTCTTTGCAGTAAGAGGATGGTGTTGCCTTTGAAAGATAAAATGACTAGAAAGCAAAAAATACAGAAAATCAGATACATGTATACACCATGCTAGCATGCAGAGATGGGTAAGAGAGATAGAGAGAGACAGAGAAAGAGACAGAGAAAGAGAGAGACAGGTAGAGAAAGAGGGAGAGAGAGAGAGACAGAGAAAGACAGACAGACAAAGAGAGAGAGAGAAAGAGAGAGACAGACAGACAGACAAAGAGAGAGACCGAGATAGAAAGAGAGAGAGAGAGATAGAGAGAAAGAGAGACAGACAGAGAAAAAAACAAGAGATAGAAAGCAAGACAGGGAAAGAGAGAAATAGAGAGAGAGAGAGAGAGATGGAGATGTTGCATTTTATTTAGTTTTGTGATTATTATATGTTGTGATTGCTGTATCAAGTTAAAAGGATTAAGCTATAATAATTGCATTTGAAAGACAATTTTTTTTCCATGGAGCAAAGAGGACTAGCAACGAAAAACTAAATGAGTAAGAAAAGCTTTACATAAAATGCTAGCATGAAGGGATGGAAAGGAGAGATAGATAGACAGAGAGATAGGTAGATACCATGTGAGCCTGTAGAAGCTTGAGGAGTGATGTTTAAGTAGATAGTGTCCTCATCACCCCCACCACCAGCACCACCGTTACCAGCAGCGTGACCCGAGTGCATGATAAGAGGTGAAAGGCCATGACCTTTGACCTGATCCCCGCCTGAGCAGAAGGATTGTGAAGAGATGGGCGGTGGCAAAGCTTGGCAAAACTGAGAAGTAAGATCCAAGTTAGAGGATGAAGGGGAAGAATTGGAGGAGTCGTTGTGGAGAAGGTGTGGTTGGTTTTGGTATATGGGGTTATTGGAGTGGTCCCCGGTGGTGGTAGCACCCATTAGGGAGCTCAAAAAAGAATCTATGTGAAAATCACCCGTAGCGCCGGCCGCGTCTCCGACGTTGTTGCTCGCGGCGAAGGCGGAGAACATCAGCGCTGCGTTGGCGTCGGTCGTCTCGCTGATGGAGCGTCGGAAGGGGTTACCGGGGCGGTTGGAGGCGGTTGCAGCATGCTGGCGGAGGCGCTCCATGGCCTCGGTGTTGTAGAGGAGGTTGGCGGGGTTCTCGGCACCGGTGGTGTAAGGCGTGGCGGGCGCCGTGACGGAGCCGGACTCGTGCGATGATGAACCGGTGGTGGTATGGGAATGCAGAAGGGGACTCTCATCAAATGCTTGCTGATTGAGAGCAGCTGTCAAATGAAATGTTAGAAAGGGAATGTTTTGAGAACGAGCGCAAAGAAGAGACAGGATGCAAACCCTTTACTCCATTTTATTCCCATTTATTTGCTTATCCCAATCATTCTCTCTTTTTATTTTGTTTGAAGTCACTTTCAGAAAGGAGCGGATTTTGTAATGCATAACGCTGGCAATTTTACATATTTTATTTTTTGCAGTTCACAAACAGGCTTACAGCATCCATCAAAAACTGAAATACCATATGAAACTGTTGGCTTTCACTGCAGCTTTTATACAAATGATCAGCATGAATTCAAACTTTTTCATTTCTTTTGTAAAACAAGTATTAAAAGAAGGGAAAAAAAAATCAATTTTTCCTCTCTTAATAAAAGTTTGCAAGGATTGCTCCAAACAGAAATGTGCTTTTCTGCAGAATTTACCAAATTTGCACATTTTAGGTCAGTTGCCTAAATATTTATTTACTACCCGATATGCTTTTATTTCATATGCATTTTTTTTTATAGAGTAGGAAATATGAGAGCAGAATAAACATGGGATACCAGGAGAAAGATATGCATGTATAAAGGGAATATTTCCTTCAGAAAAAATATGTGAATGAGGAAATGAAAAGGGATTTCTAGAGCAAAATGCAACATGAGCAAAAGTTTATTGACCTTCAGAGTAACGATGCATTTTCATTCATTAGCAAAAGTGTGTCATTACCATCTTTCGCTTTTGCTTTTCTTTTTCTTTCTTTTTTGGGGAGGGGGATGTTTTGAACACAATGCAAAAAAGAGCATGAAATGACATGAAATAGATATGCAAGGATTTCAAATGAGGGAAAAAAGTTGAAGTGAGGGCATGAGTGGATTCACAAGTTGCATCGGATTCCTGTTGATTGAAAAAATTGAGGTGAACTTTGATCTTTGACCTGAATGGAAACAAAATATGTCATCCTCAATTGATGCAATACAAAGAGGGTATAATTAAGTAATAAATCTTGAATCCGGCTACACTGGAATTCTGGGCCCCGTCTTACAAAGAGTTGATATCAATCGCAATGATGTACATAAGAGATAGGAGACCTCAAACTTGCGATTGATTGAATGACTTTGTAAGACGGGGGCCCTGGTCTTCCAGTTCCGTTTAATCTTGACTTCCATAATAAAACGGCCTTTCAATAGCTACAAGTAGTGTCTATTGAAGCAGGTTCAATACAGAATTCTGATGTCTGTGAGTGAGCATCCTTACCGGTATTTTGATACGACCCCTCTGGGTCATCTTGCTGCCCTTCTTCCGTGCTCCCATCATTCAGGTACCTCCTGGGTGGTAGGAGGGGTGTCGGTGACAAGGGACCGGTCCCGTTGCTCGCACCCCCGTACTGGACTGAGGACCTTGGCGATATGTTAGGGGAGTGGACCGGAGAGGAGATAGGGGAGGGGCGTGGAGGGAGACCAGGGACGCTTGGTAACGGGTGCGCCTGGTTCTTCTTCTTGGGGGCGGCGTAGACGGGTTCGTCGGGTACTGGTGGAGTAGGGATGTGGGTGGGTATGGGCGGGGTAGGGGCGTGGTTAGTTGGAAGCTGGGTAGAGAGAAGAAATCAAGTCACATGATCATCTCTAAATGATTAAAGAGAACATACAAATTTAATAAATAATCAAAAAGACATGCATTTATGCCGCAAAATCTTCAAAATTTCCCAAGAATTCATTGGTTTCCTTCCAAACTAATTGAATATCCTATTCAAGGGATCAATTGGTTAAAACAAGACAAAATTGCAGTACTTTTCTTTCTTTTTACACAGCATGAAATAAAAACCTATTTCTTTTTACTTGACTATAACACTCTGACTTTCTACATGAAATTGTTTTCAGATATTTTCTTTTGACTTGACCTGCATCAATTTCATCGTCTCCATCTATCTTATACTCCTCCTTTTCCTCCTCCCATTTTCTTTTTCCATAACTGCAACCCATTGCCTTCAAAATACCAATAACACAAATTAAAAATATAATCTAGTCACAAATGACAAAATTATCTACAATTTATTTTTTACTCGACTCACATCAACATCATCATCTCGATCTTTTTTATTTTCCTCCTCTTTTTCTTTTTCCTCCTCTGCTTTCCTACGGGCGGACTTCATCCGGTTGGGACTGTAGGGGTCGATGATGATTGGTTCTGTTCCTCTGATCTCACAGCGACAGAACGGACAGCCCTGACCATCAGTGTCCTGCGAGTGGATGGAGGATATCAAATTGGGAACATCATGTCATGAACAAGCGAATATGTCTTCTTTGCAAGAAATAACTGTATGCATAAGAATTAAATATCACAGTATCCTTGTCTACTAGACAGTAGTGTCATATCTCATGTATTTAAAATTGTCACTACTTTGTCATGCAGGGTTAAAATTATTGAATTCATTATTGAAGGAAAAACATTATCTAAAGATCATAATGGTGAGAGCAAACAGTGGCAAGAATGGCCTGCCATAGTTAAGTCCAACTTAAAGTTGATCTACCGGTAAGTCTTTGTGAAACACTCCCCAGATCTTTATTGGCAATCTTTGTACTTTCATAAGCCTCTCCATGACACATTGTCTTGCTTGAGTAAACAGTACTCCAGAACCAGGAAGTAATGCTTTTAAGACCATTTGACAATGGCAATTGCAAAGTTCAATTTCAAATTGTATTTACATGTACTCACAAAATGACATCATGATGCCAATTTGAAAACCCATGTAAACATAGTGATTTATCCAGAAAGCCCTACAAACTACTTCAGAAGTTCAGATATATATCTTAAAGTGTGTCATGACGAGACTATGTGTCTTTCCGTGGCCAATCGAGGGTATAATAAGACTACGGACGACAAGACCGCATCATTCACGTGCATGTAACATACATGAAACCGAAGCCTGAGGAAAACTTTGGTCTGTTTCACGAATGCTAGCGCACTGACCCAGTTAATCAACTCCATTCATTTACGTGCAGTTGTCCAAAAGAAGACGTACATGTAGATGGCGTTAACCAGTATTTGCCATGATACACTCCCTTTAAGCACTGTTTACTAGACAAGTGGACTAGGGCATTTGCAAAGTTCAATTTTCAAAATGTATTTACTTGCTCACGAGTTCATGTTGCCAATAAAAAAGTGATTATTTACTTTTAAGAAATGTTTTTCTGTTTAAAGACTTCTTCTCAATATCTTTAAATGAATTAATTACTTTACTACATTTTTCTATTTTTCAATCCAGATGTTATGTTTGTTTGTTTAGTAATAAACATTTAACAGTACAATATTCCTTAGAATTAGCAAACCTGCAGAATATGCTTGTTAAACTTACCCTGTTTGAATTAATCCTCATCTGTTGGTAAAAAGACAGTGTGTGTGTGTGTGTGAGAGAGAGAGAGAGAGAGAGAGAGAGAGAGAGAGAGAGAGAGAGAGTGGGAGGGGGAGATAGAGAGGGAGAGAGAGAGGGGGGGGGGGAGAAATAATGGATTACAAAATGAAACATACATGTACAAGTGATATTGAATTATACACTGGATATTTTAATTAAACATGTACATGTAGCTATGCATTTTGATTGAGGGCCACATTTACACAATCATGTTTCTAAATTAATACACACATATTCAAAGCTTTCAAGAATATGCTCCCACACAAAATAATATATGAACTTGATGTCTATCCTTTATAGATATCAGCATCGATGGGAAAAGCTCAAGTACATTTTTCTCTGAAAAAGGCACTTTATAATCTGATAAAAGTCATCATCATCATTAAAATGCATTCTATTGCATTGTGAGTGTACCACCATATTTTACAATGCAGTCTTAAGTGAACACATTCATTATTCAATAACAACATTCATAATTAAATATTATACAAGTAATTCAATAAATTTAATTATAAAATGAACCTGAGCTATTTATTTCCTGAACATGTGACTCTCTAATAAACAGCAATGACTGTCACTTTATTAATGAACAAACTTTCACTATCACATGTGTGGTTGACAGCAAACAATGGGATATCCACCTTTGGCATGATCATCATTAAATAAAATCTTTTTGTTTGTGAATAAATTGAAATAAAATAAACAAGAGGAAAGTATATACTACAAACTAAATTCCCTTCATTATTTAGTATCACCGCCCTTCCTATAGCATGTATAACATGCATATTGCCATTGGGACTTTTCGCATGTACATATACATGTAGATGTGTACTGGTATATCGTTAATTGTCTATCACTTTCTGTTCGGTGGCACAAGTTTTGTTTTCAATTTCGGTTTGGATGAGAAATGATGATGAAGTGCTTCTGATATGTACTTGATCCCAACGAGTAATTGGGAGAATAGTTGTGATGCTTAAAGAGAAAATACACCCTGTGAAGATATCAAGTTGATTTGAATAAAAAGATAAATACAGTCAAACCTGCTTTAGTGACCACCTGTCTACAAATACCACCCGTCTACAAGGACCACATTTTTTGTTTCCCTTGAAAATGGTTTCTCATTGAAACATGTACATGTACATTAAGAAACCTGTCTGTAGACAAAGACCACCTGTCTACAAAGACCACTTTTTGTATTTCATTGGGTGGTCCCTATAGACAGGTTTGACTGTAATACAGAACCAAAGTTAATATCAATAAGGTTAACAATTTTTGGCACTTTGAAGATCTCTACACAAATTGGCAACTTTAGTTATCCTTTGCGAGCACCTCTCCATTTGTTTGCAATGCATCCTTTTAAATATCAAAAACTTCAGGTAGGAAGTCCGACCTGATATGAAGATCATTTCATTTACTGGTAATATAGAAAATGAAAGAAACAGATCAGTTACAGATTTAGGAACAACAATCAATTTTTTGACTTTATACCCATATTGTAGACCCATCTTATAAAACAAATCATAATTGTTTGCGAGTGCATTAGTGATATGCTCTAATGCACTCGCAAACATGTATTATTTGTATACCATAAAGCATTTAATATCCTACAAGTAGTCAACATGCTTCAGGGGTCTTGTTAATTATTTTTGAAGGAGGTAATTTGAATTTTATAGGAGGTACCATCACTGCGAGGGAGTGAAGCGACCAAGCCCGAGGGAGCGAAGCGACCGAGGGGGGGAGGGTGTGGGAGGGGGGTGTCCCCCCTCCCACGGTAGGGACCTTTTGGGATTTTCCACTTGAAATCGTGCAATCTGGTGCATACCTAAGAAGAAAATTTGTAGTTATCTTTCCTACCTTGTATTACACAAATATTGTAATAAACACACATATTGTTCATGTTTAATATTACATGAACAATCATAACTCATAAGAAAAGTTATTAAGTTGATAATTATTTATCACTTTGTACCATTACTTTGTAATTTTTAATTAAACTGAGATGATGCACCATACTCAATCTTTCTACATCATGATTTGTTGAATACATGTACAGTATTTAAATAATGGGCAGCAGAGGCTAGATTTTGATTTTTTTTTTTACTTGTGACTTTTATTTGGCTCCCCATATGAATTCTCATTTAATTTTTTTTTTTTGACATGAAATTATTGAATACATTTTAAGAATTTACTTCAGTTCCTGTTCATTTTATAATGTTATATCACTGTTTTTCCTGACAAAGTGAAGACACTGTATATTTGTTTATTCAACTTTTTTAAGGAAATAAATGAAAATAAAATAAATGAATTAACCGATTGGCTTCTATTTTAGTCTATCTTGTCCTTTGTAGATAAGTTAGTTTTGAATATTCGCGGAGCGCGAGCCTGCATATATCATGCGAGCTAGCTGCGGGGGTCCGCCGCCGTGGCCGGCCTAAACTCAGCCGAGTTCAAAACTCTGTTGCCGATTTGCGCATCTCAGAATCTAAAGTACGTTGTCTCTAGACATTGCACGCACGTGTATAGGCCCCGGTTTCCGTGATCTTCAAATATCAAATCGGCAACGGATAGTTTGGTTACAGCGAGCTAGCTTCAGTTTTGTTATGATCAGTGTGTATATATTTTGTGCAGTGCGTTGTCTTCTCGCGTGCACACCGGGATCGCAATGGGGTAGGGACGGGCGGGCTTGGCCGCCGCGCTGTGGGGGGAGAACTGCGATGTAACGTTAGATAGATAGGTCTAGGTAAGTACGGACGACGTCGCGTTCGTGATCGTAAGGGATTTCGTCGACTGCGGCCGTGTATGTGCGGCACTAATTATATCTTGGACGAAATTAAGGACATTTGCCGATTAGCATTGATTTAGATCTACTTTCTGTGATTTTTGCAAGGTTTATTATAGGAATTATAGCCGGTAAGAAACGAGTGAATAGGCGGCAAGTTTTACCGGTTACCGGCTTTAAACGACAGCCCTGATGCTTTATTACTGGATAGAGTCCAATGGAAGCACTTTTCGTTAACAGACAATGGGACGCTTCCCCCTTTAAAGTTTGAGTACCGATTGTTGAGAAATGAATACAGAAAGCAAGTATGTTCATCATCATTAGGCAAGCATGTCGCATGCTGAAGGCCAGAAGGGTGTTAACTCGGTGTAAAGTGATGCAGGTCAATGCCCTTCTGGCTCTCGGCAGTCAGTGTAATGTACTGGTGGCTCTTCAAACTTTGGAATGACATTGCATGCACTTGACTTTGAAATAGAGTTCAATAATTCCATTAAATCTTTCTGTAAGAATAAAATAAGCTCAAGAAAGACAGAACCCATTTGTAGGTAGGTACCGGTACAAGAAAAAGAAAAAAATTATGTTCAAATTTCATGTTAATATAAGAGAGGTTGAATGAAAAGTTCAGAAATGTATATTGACTCCTTTCTATCCCACTGCCCCTCTGCCCCCCCCCCCCCAAAAAAAAGGTCTGTATTACACATGTTTTTTTTTATTGTTTTTGTTTTGTTTTTGTCCCAAGCCCTCACCCACATCTTAAAACAGGGCATTTTTTTCAGCAGAGAATTCTTCAAACGCCTATTAATGCTGTGACTTCTTTTCCGTAATCAGCAAAGACATTTACCTGCCAGGCAGAAAGACACTGTGAGCAGAGGAGATACCCGCAGGGTTCCAGCTTGATGTCTTTGCCGTTCTCTGTACAGATCTTAAAAAGGGAATATCTCCTACTTCTTTAGATAAAAAAAAAGGCATAGACAGCTGGCGAAAATCATCCAACGACGATGGAAACGCCATAAAACCAAAAACAACAACAAGCTGAATAATTTACCTGCCAGGCAGAAAGACACTGTGAGCAGAGCAGATGCCCGCAGGGTTCCAGCTTGATGTCTTTGTCGTTCTCTGTGCAGATCTTACAGAGCTGGAAGCTGGATCCAATCTCGCAGTAGAGCTCATACTGATCTGCTGTTACGTGGATCAGTTCTTCAGGAGGTTTGGTGAGTACTGATGTTAGGTCGGGGTTGTCCTCGCATCCATCAGGGTACAGATAGCTGGAAAAGAAAGAAGATACAATTCTTTATCTTCTGGAGGTTTGGTGAGTACCAACGTTAGGTCGAGGTTGTCCTCGCATCTATTAGGGTACAGATAGCTGGAAAAGAAAGAAGATACATTTCTTTATCTTCTGGAGGTTTGGTGAGTACTGACGTTAGGTCGAGGTTGTCCTCGCATCTATTAGGGTACAGATAGCTGGAAAAGAAAGAAGATACATTTCTTTATCTTCTGGAGGTTTGGTGAGTACCGACGTTAGATCAGGGTTGTCCTCGCAACCATCAGGGTACAGATAGCTGGAAAAGAAAGCAAATACATTTCTGTAAGTTTAACATGAGTTCTTCTGGAGGTTTGGTGAGTACTGACGTTAGGTCTGGGTTGTCCTCGCACCCATCAAGGTACAGATAGCTGGAAAAGAAAGAAGATACATTTCTTGATGTTAAACATATGAGTTGTTCTGGAGGTTTGGTGAGTACTGACGTTAGGTCTGGGTTGTCCTCGCACCCATCAAGGTACAGATAGCTGGAAAAGAAAGAAGATACATTTCTTGATGTTAAACATATGAGTTGTTCTGGAGGTTTGGTGAGTACCGACGTTAGGTCAGGGTTTGCCTCGCATCCATCTGGGTACAGATACATGTAGCTGGAAAAGAAAGAATATACATTTCTTTATGTTTAACATATATGAGTTCTTCCGGAGGTTAGGTGAGTACCGACGTTAGGTCAGGTTGTCCTCGCAACCATCTGGGTACAGATAGCTGGAAAAGAAAGAAGATTATATTTGGGTAAAAAAGAAGCCAAGTCTACAGTTTGGGAGGGTTTATCAACAGCTGTAAGGCGACAAATCTCCACAGGTTATCTTCTGAATTACATGTATCTACAGGACACATAATCTTTCAATTCATCATTCAATCTTATATGTTTGTTTATTGATGTTTAACCAATTAACATACCTTGATATATGAGTTCTTCCAGAGTTTTGGTCAATACCTTAAACTTCTGTTCTAGCTTGCTAAAAAATATCACCAGTTAGATTCCTCACAGTAGACAACAAGCACATGAAGCCTCACCCCCCCCCCCCTCCCACCTAAAGTCCGCAAGTTAGCCTACTCTTTCAAAGAGAATTATTTTAAAGTTGGGAACAGGAAATTTTGAATATACTTACAATCCTTCCCTGTTACCATCGATGAGGGCCTGACAGAGAGACTTGTTTTGTGGAATGGTTTGTAGGATTGTCTTATCCTGGGTGACGTAGCCGATGGCCCACTGGCCTAGCCGGGTGCAGCTCAGGCGGAATATGTAGCTGAGAAGATAAAGAGAATGGAACCACAATTGATTTACAGGTAAAGATCAGTTTTGGAAACGCCCCCCTCTCAAAAAAATGAAATGGGCATGTACATGTACATGCATGTATATCAAATTCTGTAGAGCTACATGTATGCATGAATTATGAATATGTCATGTATATCCTATCTGTGAAATTTAAATGTTAGCAGTGTCCTTATATTCAAATTATACAAGGAAACCCGTTTACTTGCTAGAATTCACTGTCAGACACTATTGTCAGTATTGAGTGACTGACTGGCTTTTTCTTCTTCTTTGGTAATAACATACATAAAATGTACATTTTCGTCCTCTTTTCATATTTGTATTTGTATTTGGTACCGGTAGTTATTGTTTTTAGCACTCCTAAATATTTGATATTATTATCATTATCATGACACTACATGTACAGTATGTACTGCATAATGTGAGAATACTGTATGTTGCACTAGATTGTGTACGTTAAATTACATCCAGATGCAAGTTGCACATTAAGTGTATATTTAGACTCAGACAACACTTGTCTTGTCATTTTTATTTCTTTCTCTGAGTTGAATGCTCCACATAATAGGAGGTTCAGTTAAAATTAGATTTCAAGCCCCTCGAACAGGAAAAGAATTGATGAATGATCTAAATGAGTTGCATATGTACAGCTACATGTACATGTACTGTGTAACAATTCATTCACCAGACCAATGCATTTCCTCTTCCACAATTTAAAGGGAAATGTTTCTTTAAATGCCAGGTATCCTTTGTAATACACCATATTAATTCAGAAACGTTTGGATTGTGCACACATGCACATTATGTAATCGTCTTATGTCGATCTATGATATATTTGAAAAAGCTATGAAGAATACATATTTTGTTTTAAAAACTAAAAAAATGTTCAATGATTTCTTTTAAACCCCCCCCCCCCCCCCCCCCCAAGGAAAAAAAAATTCGGATTCTCCAAACTCCATACTCCTCTCTCTCTCTCTCTCTCAGAATCTTCATCACAGATATTTAAAGCTTAATTTTTTGTTTTAAATCCAAATTTTTTTTTCTTTCTTAAAATCAAAAGTTTAAAACATTTAGCCCCCCTAACCCAAAACTGCCCCTTTTCCCCTTTGTCGACTTTGCAAAATAAGGACAACTGTCAAAGTTATAATAACTCTGATACAAACGGAAAATCAAGGAACATCCCCATTCTGTGATGTATGTACTTTGGGGATACAGAGAAGGCAAACAAAAAGGCGTTTCCAGAAAATGTCATTTCTCTTTCGTGCGGATTGTACACCAGACATATTAATTTCTTTTCCTTGTTATTCATACAAGTATGAACTTGTGAGTTATAATGACTGCAAATTTTACAACATCTTAAATAAATATGAACACGATATATGCAACAATAAGATCCATATTTACATACATGTATATTAAAGCGCATCTCGGAACCGAAACCTAGCCAGAATATCTTTTAAAGAGGAAAGGAAAATAAATGTTGTTTGATGTGCTTTACAAAGTCAATACTGGTACCTACATGTACATGTACCGGTGGGTATGTAGGGTGCTTAACAACTATTATTTTGTATTAATTTATTAAGACTATGAATACTATGTACTATGAATATATTGCTCTTATTTTGTTTTTCTACAAATACAGCTCTCTTCAACACACAAACCTAGAGTAAATTAATGTTGTGGTACACACAATCCATTCTCACTCTCTTCATCATATTTAATACTTACATGTATGTATGAACTTTAATATACAGTAGGCTTGTGGGTGCACCATGTGAGAGAGAGAGAGAGAGAGAGAGAGAGGATTGAGGAGTCCTGAAAGGAACTCTCAGTAATCTTTCTAGAACTTGTTATGAAACTTTTGATGTAATGTTTTTAAAATTTCTTGCAAAATGACCAATCATTTTTTGTCTTGACTCACCTCCCCGGCTTACTAATGTACTGTTCCAATCTATTCTTGACCTCATCATACGTCATGAAGGACATGTATCCCCTGTGGTTGACCGCTAGACAGTTCCAATTGCGGAGTAGGGTAGACCAGGGTTGAAACAGGCGGGTGAAGACATCAAACTCAAAGTTGGAGATGTAGTCATTGCGGGTGAGGTCGATGGTGGTCTTCAGGGCGAAGGTTTCCATCGAAGAGCGGACTTGGTGGACCTCTGTCAGGGCCTGACGGAAGATCTTCCATGACACGATGGTTCTAAAAGAAGTGGCAAAATGAAAACAGTGAACAATTTAGTGGTCGAGTTGATACGCCACCGAATTGTTGATCACAAGGTCCGCGGTTCGAGTTCCGCCAAGGCGCTAATGTCCTTTGGCAAGACATTGATGTACATGTACATGTACATGTACATTTGCCACACTCAACCCAGGTGAGGTAAATGGGTACCTGGTAGGATCATGAAATGCACTATGCGCTGATAACGGCTGCCGGAGAAAAAGCTAGGGTAATAATTTCCAAAACTTGTTGTAGCTCTGAAAAGGTCAAGAGAAGTTCTGGTGACTGAAATCTAAATATTACTCTACAACATTGTTTACAGAGTGAAGGTCTTCGAGTTGGAGCTGACTTGGTGGACCTACTGTACAAAGTCTTCCTTGACGAGTTGGTACTACAAGTAAAGACAAGTGAAACAAAAAGTATGGGAGGATGACATAACTATTAAAGTAAGATTTTCTGGGGTTGATTACCATCTTTCTTTTCAGCTTTGCCAATGGTGCTCAGCACTCTTGAATTTTTGAGGTTCATTGAGGATTTTTTCAAGAATTAATGTACATTGCTCATCTAAGACAAAATGAATCTACATGTAGATTATGTGTGTGCTTGTAAAATGGCGCCTGGCTGGAATACTCCCCAGGGAGCAGAGCATGTGCACTGTCATATCCAGATTAGCAATTGAATCCAATTAATGACCAGGGTAATAATGATAAAAGCAATAGAGACTTAATATAAAGGGCTATACAAATATGACTATTATCATTAATATAATGAGTCATAGCCAATTCATATTTCTTTAAAGTTCATTTCATAATGAAGGCATACACTGTACAGATACGCCTACATGCGCATGTATGATAGTTTCACATCAAGATTTAATAGGGACTACAGCCCACAGCGTTACTGTAGAGCCTACTGTCAAACACAATACCGGTATATTATACTGAATCTTTCTCCATTCTCAAACAGCAAACATACATGTACCAGCAGTCTGTTGACTCATGATGGAAAGCAAGAAGAGCAGGATTTATTTTTAGAGCTAAAATGAAACACATTTTTCTTCAAATTGTTAACAATAACATTTTCTTTAATTGTACTGTATGGGTCTGTTCACAAAGTTGGGGCACAAACTGTGACATAGGAAGTAAAATTTCAAGTTACTCTTTATGATTTCATTCTATTATTTCTCAGTACTCTAGTCCATGGACTTTATGGAATCACCAAGGATTCTACTGCCAACTTCCTTGATAGACCATTAATGATGCTGGTTATATAATCATGTCAGCTTGTGTTGTGGATGTAACATGGGACACCACACTATCAAATAAGGGGCCCCATTTCCTCTGAAAAACATGAACTATCAATCTCAATCATCTCTCTCAAAGCATTAACACTACTAAATAAAAAAATGAGAGCAAAGTTTTAAAATTGTCATAAACACTCTTCAAAGACAAAAAAGAATGCCTTTACATTGACTTCAAGCATAATTTATTGAAATTTCACAGTTAGAAGTTCTTGTTAAACTCTCAATGTCAAACAATGGTTGATCTAACC
Organism: Strongylocentrotus droebachiensis; assembly: GCA_035222895.1. Classification (NCBI taxonomy): domain Eukaryota; kingdom Metazoa; phylum Echinodermata; class Echinoidea; order Camarodonta; family Strongylocentrotidae; genus Strongylocentrotus; species Strongylocentrotus droebachiensis. The sequence continues at coordinate 13,581 of JAVYIG010012128.1, read as the reverse complement.
TTGAGTTCATGTGTCTTGTTCCTTGTAATATCTTTTGAATATAACAACATTCTAGTGTAACTTCAAACAACTAAACCAAGCCACTTTAAAAATTTGTGTTGTGGATGTAACTGGAACTAGTCGGATGCCACGTCCAGTTACATCCACAACACGATTTACCTAAGTTTGCCCAAAAATATTACCTTAGACACAAAACAGGTTATTTCTGCAGTATGAGAAACAAAGTCCATTATACTTAGAATCTTGTTATCGTCAAATTACAAACTGGCATGAAACAGTTAAGCCATACCTCACATATTGGTTGTGGATGTAACAAATAGAGCCTGGACAGGGTGTCCTGTTACATCCACAACCAGATATGCCGATTGATTGAAAAAATAACATGCAAGTCACATTTTTATTCTTTTCTATACAAATTAGTTTTCAGTTATGTAATCAAATCCATGCATCACTTCTGTGAGGGATTCAACAAATTTCAAATATTAATCACATTTTCAAGTATTATAGGTTCAATAATGGGTTCTGCTTTAATTTTAGTAACTAGAGGTGGAAAACACTTTTTAAAACAATAACATTTTAATAAATCACTCAACTTGGTTGTGGATGTAACTAGAACAAAAGCACAGTGTCCAGTTACATCCACATTAATATGGAAGGAGCTTCTACAAGGAAGACAAAAATGCAAAAACGTTATTAAATTGCAATCATTTTTTTTTTCTTCATGAAACTAGACAACTCTATACAAGGCATACAATATTTTCTGTTGTCGATATTATTACAAAAAGACCAATATTAGTTTTTGATGTAACTCGGACCCATCACAACACATCCTGTCTGACAAACACCTCCATAACCTACTGACCATAGAGTAAAAACAGCTTTAACATCAATATTGTTTGTGTGCTGAAAACCAGAAAACTTTCATTATCTGCTTCATTCAATTGCGAGATTGAAATAAGAAAATGGATTTTCACTGAATTATAAATACAAAATGCTATTCAATATCAATACATAGGCATAAGTTGGTACAGTTGAAACTCAGTATAAAGAGCTCAGATATAACAAGATTCCTGATATAACAAGGTAATTTTGCTGGTCCCAAGTCTTTATGTTCTTTTGTTTTTTAAAACTGATATAATGAGATTCCTGATATAACAAGGTAATTTTCATGGTCCCAAGGACCTCGTCATAGTGAGTTTCCACTGTATTTTGGCTGACCAAATTAGGATTGATTAATCAATCTTTAATAATTCATGAAACTTACTTTCAAAGATCTCTCTGCTCTTCAGAGCAGTAACTGTATCACCTATAGCCTATAATCTAGGCGGAGTGCCGAGCTTTTTTCTTTGCTGCTAGACTAACCTTAAGCAGAACGTCTGATACGGCGAGACTACGAACCGTGAGTCGCGAAGCGGCTCACCGCCTATAATCACTGGTCTAGCTTTAGTCGTTGTTTTTTTTATTATCGACCATGAATAGACCAGTGATTATAGGCGGTGAGCCGCTTCGCGACTCACGGTTCGTAGTCTCGCCGTATCAGACGTTCTGCTTAGGGTTAGTCTAGCAGCAAAGAAAAAAGCTCGGCACTCCGCCTAGATTATAGGCTATATCACCTAGTGCTCAGAACTATAAACTTGAAGAGCAGAGAGATCTTTGAAAGTAAGTTTCAATCTTGAGCCAGTTCCTTTGACAGAGGGTATTCCCATCGATGCCACCATATCGGCAAGGGGATGCCAATATACTGTATCAGCGACGGATGGCCAGGAGAAGACCGATGGGGAAACTTCCTTTAAGTAGGAAACTTTCACCTCCTTACGCTCACTATTTGCTCCCAGAACCTGCAAGATGAACAAAAGAAGGATATGAATTAATCTGATCACTGGCTGGTGATATAACTTTCCAATAATTTTTCATATAAATTTCCAATAATTCATTAATAGATTTCAAGTGATTCTTATTCCAGCATAACATTCAATTCTAGCTTTTGTTCAGTTCACAGTTAACATAGTCATTGGATCGCAATTTTATTTTTGTTGTAATGTGATTGATACGTTGTAATGATTTAATATAATCACATCTAATAATGTGATGATTTTGTTGTAATTATGATTGAAATGCGTATACCTGTAAGTTCCACTATAATTTTTTTTTATAAATTCAACACATGACTTCTTCATCATGATGAAAAATTCACTGATATAACATAAAACTACATTTAAAGCACACTTTTGGCGTGATGATCAGGTTTAAATTTATGTCTCGAAGGAAAATTACCTTTGCAAGGTAGGGGATTTTCCTCTTCCTGCCTTGCACCGCAATGACGACAAAGTCTCCTACTACAACCCTGGAAGGGTTGAATGTGGAACCTGAAATGGAAGAAGACAAAACAAAGGAATATAAATATTCAATCTAAATTTATCAAACAATTTGGCAATACTACTGCTCATGCAAACTTAAGATCAGAATCTGATATGAATTGCAATTGTAATTGAATCCATAATTGTAATTGTAATTTTGAAGTAATTGAGTCATCCCTTAATAACTCTGTAATAAGTCATGCATTATCATGTACAGTGGAACCCCGCTATAACAAGGGCCTTTGGACCATGAAAATTACCTTGCTACATGTACATATCATGTTTCTTGTTATATCAGGGTACAAAAAAACCCAAAATATAAAGAGGTGGGAACAGCAAAATTACTTTGTTATTGACAGAGTTTCGTTACATCCGACCTCTTTATAATGAGGTTTCACTGTACCTGATGGCAAAGTCAAAGAGCTTGCAGCAGGGGGCACATCACGAGGGGGCACAGCAGATGATGCAGCAGCAGGGGGCACATCACGAGGGGGCACATCAGATGATGCAGCAGCAGGGGGCACATCACGAGGGGGCACATCACGAGGGGGCACATCAGATGATGCAGCACAAGGTGGCACATCAGAAGAATCAGCACGAGGTGGCACACTGTCTTCAATTCCAGCTGTAAAAAAATAAAATTTAATTAAAAAAAAATAAAAACGGGGAAATGGAACATTTGAAAGATAAAAATTTATGATTCTTTTGAAGTACTCGAACCATAAACAGTCTGGCCAGAATTCAACAATGTTGCATCTCATGTCCTAGAAAATGATAAAGAGATTATACCCAATTGAGTAAGGAGTTTACCCTTTGTGGCCGTCCATACATTAATTCAGGGAAGCCCAATGATCAGTACAAACAAAGAATGTATATGCTGGCCACAGCGGTTAAAATCTTTCATGGTTAAAATCATTGAAGCTTAACCAGCTCAAATTAAATTAAATTTTAAAATGAGATGTTTAAAGAAACAGCCATAAAAGTAATAAAACCCAATTCGATGATCTTGATAATCGTTCTTTTCAGAAGATGGTTCATCCATAGAAGCCAAAACATGGACTGCAAAATATTGAAACTCTGCCATTCCTTTTTTTTTCTGACATACAGTATAGAGGCAAACCCTGTTGTAATATGATCATCAGACCACAAAAATATGCTTGATATAATAAAAACTTGTTACAAGCATTAATTTCCTCATGTTTCTTTTTGTGTGCCCAAATTTTGCTCATATCAGAATTTTCTTATAGTGTGCTTATTATGTTAAGGCATGCCTGTACTAGAGTTTCAACTGGACTTGCAATTTAACAAAAATAATTTTCAATTACCAGTCACAGATATCCTGGGAGGTCTGGTAAAGATGACAGATTCCTTCCAGTCATCTACATACTCTTTGTTCAAGCAGTCTTCATATGCTTCAGACAGGCATGCTTGGCAGAAGCAGGACACATTTCGAGACCAAACAACCCCTTGTGGATTGCCTCTGATGGCGTGCAAACTGCGTGTCCCCTTCAGTGTTCTGATGTCACAACTTTCATACCCTCTGTCACGATCAATCTTCTCTACAAAGAATATTGTACGCTGGAAGTGCAGGCAGCTTTCAGTTCCATCATCTTTTATGGCAATCTCTTTGCAATGCAGAAATAAGTCCTCAGCAGTGTTCATCACCACATTGCGAGCCAAGGCAGCCTGTGATGCTGACCGCTTCACCACAGCAGACTCCCCATCACTGGGTCCTTTTCCATGACACGACCCGTAGTAGTGAAAACTTGTTGGAACTTTGTAAACAGTGTCAGCCATGGCAACATCGGTGAAAGGGCCTTTGCTCTTGTATTGGCATGCTGCGCCATCTGAGAATCGGACAATTTGTTGAACATCTGTCAGTTTGTTTTGGAGGTATTCCACTGATGTGCACATGAAAGTATTAACTGCATTGTAGTCATGTTTTACATCAGCTGTGATGAATATCAATGATTCATCCATCAACTCATCACATTTGGGACAGTGATACGTGCAAACAATTGGATGTATTGTCACGGTGTTATGCGACCAATGTGCTGATTGAATCTCCTGCTGATTTCGGCAGGTGTAATTCTCTGCGAAATCTGCCACCATTAGCACCCATCCCTTGGGTAGTGAAGACTTCAACTGAGAATACTGACTGTGTTGCCACATGGCATGAAATAGATGAGTACTCAGTGGTTCAACCTCGTCCTGCAGTTCGGAGATACAGTCTTCAAGTTTACCTGTCTTTGTAACAAGTTCTTGCCTAACAACATCTTTACCACCTGCATTGACAGTTTTTCGTTCCCACTTTCTCCAAGAGATTTCTTTTCCACCATGTTGCTGGATGAGCGGAGTCAACTGATCAATCAACAAGTGAACTCCACAGCTGCCACATCTTCTTTGGATGCATGAAGACTTGTGATATTTCTGTGTACCCTTGGGACACATTGTTGCATTATATACACCATACACGCCTTCGAACATAGACTTCATGCTGTAAGAGTTTGCAAGTTTATTCAGTGCTGCCACCTTCAGATCAACATTACAGCAATAGGTACACAGGCAACCTTGAAACTTTATAGACCCTACAGGTTTGATATTACGTGGCCTCAATGCTGCAAACTTCGTCAGCCCGATCTTAAGTGATGGATTTTCAGCTTTAAAGTTCTCATAGAGAATTCTAATGGGCCTTTGCAAGAATGCTGTTTTTTTCAATGTTCTTTTAGAAATTAGCTTCTTATCTGCCAGGGTGACAGAGGACTTCTCATAAAAACTGACAACTTTGTTTATGACAGCCTGATCAAGAGCTTTCTTGGTTTTTCTTCTCTGGATTTCATTTGCTTTGTTTATGCTCTTTGATGTAACACCAAAGTACTTGCTAGCTCTCCTCTGAAGTTTGTATTGTTTCATCTTTTTGATCATGGGCATCAAAGACCGTTTCCACTCCAAGTTCTTGATGGATCTCTGTTTCCTCATTGATCGCATTTCTTCAGCAACTGATTCAGTGAAGACTTTTTCAACATCATCCACACTGCCAATTCTATTGTTCTTCAGTGCTTCTTTTTTCCTTGGAGTTGCTGAACTTATGACATCTGCTACAGTCTTAGCGAATTTGGATGGAGACTTTGGCAGACCTGCACGAGCTCTTTGAATGGCTTTTCTCCTTGCTTCAAATCTTCTTCTCTTTGTGATACGTTGTTCATTGGCAATGTTTGTCTTCTCTTTTTCAGCTTTCTTCTCTTTTCTCAGTTTTTCTTGTACTTCTCTTTTCTCCCGTTCTAGTTGTTCAATTCTAAGTGCATGTTCTCTTTTTTGTAATCTAATTTGTTGCAGTTCTAGCTGTTTCTGCAGACGTTGCTCTCTTCTTTTCTTGTTTACTGCTGCTCTTTCCTCTGCTGTCATACTTTCACGCCTCAACTGTTTCCGTAATCTGTCTTTCTCTCGTCTCTCTTCCTGCTGTTTCTTCCCTGCACGTGTTTTACATGTCGTTTTAGTTTTGTCATTCTTTGTCTTCTCTCTATCACTTTCTTTTTTCTTCCTCATTCGAAGCTTAGCCATGTGATTGTAATGGATTCGTTGTTCCTTTGTCATATGTTTCCGACGATTTCCTGATCTTGCAGCATCTTTGGCACAGAAAGCTTTGTATCTTTCTGGATCCTTCTTTAGTTCTTCTCTGAATTTCTCGGATCTCAGGGCAGATGATTTCTTTGGGATAGCTGATGAGGAGCACGCATCCAAAGAGGTATCCACACCAGTATTGTTCAAGTATCCTCGGAGCCGTAGCTTGAGAGGTGGAGGCATGTTATCTAAAATTGAAAAAAAAAAAAAGTAAATACATGCAAGCATAAATTAGCATAATTTGTTTTAAATGAGTTTCAAAATTCTGTGTAGATCAGATAACCCCCCAAAAAGGCTTTACAAATAATTATTTATTTTGAATAAATTACACTAAGCATACTTGATGACCCCACCCCCACCTATCATATGAGACAGATTTAAAGGGGTTTTCCTTAACTCCCATTCATGAGAAACAAAACAGACGGATGGACAGACAACCCGAAAACATGCCTCAACATAGGCGTATGGGACCATTTCATATTTGAGGGCATAACATTTCTTGCCCGTATCTTCCCTGGTGCATTTTTGGCGGTGGCGAGATGACGAGCCCCTCCCCCCCCCCCCACCAAAAAAAAAGGGAGCCCCCCGTGTCATATGTGCCTATAGCCCCTGGGGCGGAGGCATAAACAAAAAAAAAGCCCTTCAATTTTGCATTGAAAATGAAGAAAGGAATCTGTGAAACTGTGATGAAAGGTGAAGCCTTGCCTTTGAAATTGAAGTCCAAAATGTGAGTACATGTACATTTATCTTTATTCTAATGCATTTTTGGTTCTTAACATACCCCTTTGGGGGTGAAGGGATTAAAAAAATAAAAAAAAATAAAATAAAAATAGTCGCTAGACTAGTCTAGATCTAGACCCCTAGATCTAGACTATTTAAATAGAATGAAATAAATTGGTTATCATTGAAGATAAGCTGTGAAATTGTCCAACAAAAGCTGATCGGTCAAGAATGATTGTTAGTACATTTATCTGTATTTCAATGCATTTTGCGGTTCATGACATCAGGGGCAGATCCAGAATTTTGTAAAAGGGGGGGGGGGCACAAATCTCCATAACCCTAAAGTAAACCCTTATTTCCTAAGTTTTAACCCTATTCTAATCCTAAAAAAAAAATCCAAAATATTGCCAAAAGGGGCACAATGTACACTTTTCTTCCAAGGGGGGGGGGGGGGGGCACACGGGCCGGAAGTACCCCTCCCCCTAAATCCGCCACATCATGACATACCGGAATGATTTTGTTTTGTTTGTAAACAAGAGCGAGTGTGGCGATGCCGACCTTATAGCCTACATGTAGGCTTACCGCTTAGTTCAGGGCATCCCTCACAGTGCAGTCCACGACCACGGGAAGGTCGGTTTTTTGTGGGGTAAATTCTTAAAGTTAGGGCTTTTATTGTTCTTTGCTGTGAAATCATAAATGAATAATTATAAATTCCGTAGATAACAATAAAGTCAATAAAAACACATTCAACGAGCCGGCATTGAAAGATACTGAAACTTGGAAAGAGTAACACTTGCCGAACTGCCATCCTCAGGGCAGCAAAACCGTACACAAAAAGTAACTAGTGGGACTGGGCTAACTTCAACTTTTCAAGCACCGCGAATTTCGTTAAATCTCGTCCCCCAAAAATCATTCAGTGGTTAAAAAAAAGTAAGAAAATGACAAATAAAAGAATCTAAGAGTTTTCATCTGAATAATAATTGTAGACAATTGAACGTACGTACCGAAAAAAGGGTCTTTTGATGATGCAAAGTGGAGCGTGCATTCAGCTTGCAGACGACATGTTGGGAGGTATCGCGGGCGTAATTCGCGGACGACAAGCAGATTTTCATACAAAAATTCCCCGCGAAGTACTTGCGAGGAAGCTTTTCAGTCATGAACGGGTTCCCCACTATGACTTCAGAGGCTCCATGGTAGCTTGACTTCTACATCGCGGAAGTGTGCTTTCTGCCGTGATAATAGATGAGTGGGCGTAACGAAGCCGCACCGGACACAACGGTTACCTTTCGGACTATCTTTTGATATTTCTTGAACATGAAACGGGATTGATCTATGATAATTCTCCAGTTTTTTAGGCCTCAAATTAATAATGGCCTACAGTTATTATGTAATTTAGAATTCAGCTTAAAGTGTAATTTCAGGTCCTTGTTGTGGGTGTAACTAATAAATATATGACGGCTCCGAAGTTACGTCCACAACGGCAAGATTTGCGATCTCTTTTTCACTCAAAAGGCCGATGATATTTCGAGTCACAAAAATATAGTAGGAAGATGAAACCTAGGTCTACGGTTTGTATTAGGGGAATTCATTCTCAAAGAATTTCTATGGAGGGAAAACTAAGTTGAAGTAATGTATTTATTCTTGTCACGCTTGGACACCATAATATTACGTCGGACACCGCAAAATAAAGATATTAAAGGGAAAAAAGGAAGAGAACATGTGAATTCAGCTATTACTTTTCCTGTACCTTATACACTGACAAATTACACAGAGACTTCAAATAGTTGAAAAAGTTCTTTATTTTATTAAAATATCGTCATGAATATGACAAAGAAATGAACAAATTAAGACATAAGTGTTTCCCAGTTTCGTGAACAGACCCGTATGTAAATGCTACGTCTCTGAACACGATACCCACGGTCAGGAATGTTGCCTAAATATTTTTAAATTGCCAGTTTTGATCGAAAAATAATGTTTTTCAATCTATCAATGTGCTGCAAACTCAAAGATTTTCAAAATTATTTTCCTGAAAAAAATTCCTAGCATCAAATGCAATATAATCATGAAGAAAAAAAAAGAAGAATGTACATGTATGCAGGAATGTTTGCCCTTTCTAATCGTGTATCTTGTATATTAGGGCTCTGAATCAAAACATATTGAGTCAAACCAAAAATGTGGAATAATTGTTAAAACGAAAGGGTTAGATCAAACGGTATAAAGAAGCTTTGATAACACCCTTCTTGTTCTCAGCAGATAACACGCCCTGTTTAATAGCGAAATCATTGATTAATCTTAAAAGTTTCCTAATCATCAAAGTTCCCAATTTATTAAAGTTCACCCATGTAGACATAAGAAAAACTAGCACACAGAGTGTTCTTCCACCTCCCGAACTCTATAAATAGATGGATCCGGTATTGGTGTTTACTCTGAGCTTTTTTAATCATCAATAAGATTTAGAAAGCAAATAACACTTAATCTTTCTGAAAGTCATATTTACTGTATGTACAATGCACAGAAATTTTTAGAGCTCTGTTTCTTATCGCATTTCTGATATGAGTTCATTGAGGAACGATCAGGAACAAACAAGAATACACCCAACAGGAGAAGGAGAAGGAGAAGGAGAAGGAGAAGGAGAAGGAGGAGAAGGAGAAGGAGAAGGAAAAGGAGGAGGAGAAGAAAAGGAGGAGGAGAAGAAGGAGAAGGAGGAGAAGGAGGAGAAGAAGGAGAAGGAGGAGAAGGAGGAGGAGGAGGAGAAGGAGGAGGAGGAGGAGGAGGAGGAGAAGGAGGAGAAGGAGGAGAGAAGGAGGAGAAGGAGGAGGGAGGAGGAGGAGAAGGAGGAGAAGGAGGAGGAGGAGGGGAAGGAGAAGGAGAAGGAGGAGGAGGAGAGGAGGAGGAGGAGGAGGAGAAGGAGGAGGAGGAGGAGGAGAAGGAGGAGAAGGAGGAGAAGGAGGAGGAGGAGGAGAAGGAGGAGGAGGAGGAGGAGGAGAAGGAGGAGAAGGAGGAGAAGGAGGAGAAGGAGGAGAAGGAGGAGGAGAAGGAGAAGGAGGAGGAGAAGGAGGAGGAGAAGGAGAAGGAGGAGGAGAAGGAGGAGGAGGAGGAGAAGAGGAGAAAGAAGGAGGAACAGAAGGAGAAGAAGTACATGTAGTAGTAGTAGTAGTAGTAGTAGTAGTATAAATAGGAGGAAGAGGGGAAGGAGAAGAACAAAACAGAGAAGAAGGAGCAGAAAGAAGAAGAAAAAAAGAAGAAGAAAAAAAGAAGAACAAGAAAAAAAGAAAGAACAAGAACAAGAACAAGAACAAGAAGAAACAGAAGATGAAGTCTAGAGAAAAGAGGAGGAGAATAACAAAAAGGAGAAGAAGTAGAAAAAGAAGAAGAAGTAGAAAAAGAAGAAGAAGAAGAAAAGGAAGAAGAAGAAGAACAGAAGAGAAGGAAAACAAGAAGTTGAGAAGAAAATGAAGAAGAGGAAGATGATCATGAAATGAATAAGCAGAAGGAGGAGAAAAAGAAGCAGAAGAAAATTCTTTCTTTCCTTGGGGACCCAGTGACAAGTCATTTCAAACCTGTTATTGATGAATGAACTACAATACTTGGAATCAAGTGTGCATACATGTACATTACTTTTTGCTACATGTATTTCAGACACACCCCTTGCAAGTTTTCAGGTTGCCAAGAACAAATTTAGTTTTGGCATTTGAATACATGTAAGTTAGTATCACCAGACCTATTAAAAACCAACCTTCTCTTTAAAGATAAAGTTGAGTTCTCATTGTGAAAGAAACAGTGGTGGAATCGATGAGAAAAGGTTGATCATCTACATGTATTGGTGTGTACTGCAAGGTTCTGGAACCATCAAAATTATAAGAAATTTGGCCCAGTCTTAGTAAAGTTATAAGCACTGTACACGAACATGTGGCATAACAATCTGTCCCCATTTTTTATGCTGTTACATGCCACATTTAGAATACTATTAAGGCATTTGAAGAGCCATGCTTTTCAGGGAACAATTTTAAAATGATGTTCTTCCACAATTGCATAATACAAATGATAAAGCCAAATTTAAAAAAAAACATGTTTAGTGTCCTGCTTTTTTGAAAAATAGGAAGGAGGAGGCCCTTATTTTTTCTTTTCAAAATGGCCGCTCGGTACATTTTCCCTGACAGTCGGGCTATATTTCAGATGGCCACCGACGTTTTTTTTTATTTTTTAAAAATCAGAAATAGATCCATTTTAGCAGTGTTTTTCATGTTTTTTTTCTTAAAAAATAAAAATTTCAACAAAAAAATTTCAAAATTTCAAAAAAAATAAAAATAAAAATAGGAGGCGGCCCCCAAAAAAGAAGCGAGCAGGGACGCTAAACATGTATATTTTTTCTAATGGCCTAACGCTCACAAATTATTTTTCACTTCTTCCCGTTCCGAGAACTCAACCTTCTCTTTAAAGGAAACCAAAACCTTCATACTAAGTTACTTTTATTGTAAAGTTAAGATATTTGAAAAATATCAGTGAAAATTTGAACAAATCGGGCAAGGAATAAGGAAGTAAGAGCTTTTGGAAATGACTAGTCACTAGAGGGCGGTATTCAATTGATGACATCATCTGTGAACAACTCTCTATGCCTTCTGTACATCAAATTCATGTTTTTCCTTCTTTCTTGTGATTGAGATAATGTACTCCCCTGGAAGCAAGATATAGAATGCAAAATGATATTCTATACTTCACATGTTATGAAGTCGGATCAAGAACACAAATAAATACGAAGAAAACAAAAAAATTGTGAAATTTTATGTACAAAAGGCATGGAGAGTTGTTCACAGATGATGTCATCAAATTGAATACCGCCCTCTAGTGACTAGTCATTTCAAAAGCTCTAACTTTCTTATTCCTTGCCCGATTTTGTTCAAATTTTCACTGATTTTATTCAAATCTTTTAAACTTTACAATAAAAGTAACTTAGTATGAAGGTTTTGGTTTCCTTTAACAAGGAGAGTAAATAGACCAGTAGCTCTGTACACTGTATGTGTACTGACGTCAGGTGAAACACTCAATAGAGCTTTTCACAGTTGATTGCTCATTCATTGTCCATGGCAGTCACAATAACCCTATTTCACAAGTTCATCTCAAAACAGATCACCGCACTTGAGCAAATACACAGGATTACAAACACACTGTACAATGTATGCCACATGTAGATCACATGCAGTTCCATGCACATTAATACTTTACTTTTCCATCTACATGTCGCTGTCAGCCCAGGAGTCTCAGTCGTACTGTAAAGGCATGCGTGACCACAGGTTTTCCACACACCCCCTAAACAAGAGTTTGTGTTGCAAAATAGGATTTTGCGTGGTTTTTTCCCGAATTCACACCATAAACAGGTATTTCACAAAAGTGTACAACTACATGTATTGTAAAATTGTAACCCCTTGAGCATTTTGAAGTGCAATAGCGATTACCATTTACATGTAAGCTGTTGACAATGTAAAATAAATCAAATTGCGCTTCTGATGTAAAATTCACGCTGTTGAAATTATCTACATAAATAGAGAAGCAATAAAATCGACCTGTCCACTTCCCGGCCAGCTTTCAATTCAGAGTCTGGATCTAGAAAGATACCCTTAATACAGGTATGTACATGTACAGTACTGTACCACAGGTTTTGGAAAAAGATGTTAATGGATGTTTTTAACCCCTTAACGCGGCACCGCGAGGAGCGCGTCCAATCTAAAAAACACCCTTTTTATATGCGATTTCTTGGTCACGTAGACTTACAGTATTTATATTTGACTGAGACCCCTAGGACTGTAGGCCTTAATTACTGTGCTACGTTACTGAAAGAAATGCTAACATAATAACCTGATTTACAAGTTCATATTTGAACAGATCATTGCACTTGAGCAAATACCCAGGATTACAAACACAACTGTACAACAAGAAAATCACATACACTGTACATGTACTGTACATGAATGAACGCTGAGTACAACCTTAAAGATAAAATTTAGTACTGGTAATGCGATTGCATGTGAAAGAAAAGGTGTGGAAAGGATCACAAACAGTTGATCATGTAGCATGTAAGTATTGGTGTGCACTGCAAGTTTCTAGAGTCATCAAAATCATAATAAATTTGACCGAGTCTTGGTAAAGTAACAAGCACTGTACACAGAAGCTATATATGGGACAACACACATGGTGTCAGGGCTAGTACTACCTTGATTTCCTTGTCTTTCTATGCTCATTACTCAGCCAGTATACATTTTCTTCCAAAATTGTTTGGCACATGTCATTTATTTGTAATCGTGAACATTCAGTGTAAGTTTTGTTTGATTCTGTGAGAATTAATGTTCTTTTTTTTTACCAGAACTGGAGTTTATCTTTAATAGCCCAATGTACCATTGCGCTACATTTACAGTACGGTATGTCACTGTAAGAAATTATTCTTGTTGGCTATTCCTATTTTATCACAAGAAACATATATGTTTATTGCCAAGAGATGATCAAACCATAATACATGTACATGTTGTATTCTTCAACTGTATCATTTCTGTTTAATATTAAATGTCAGCCCTCCCACAAGCTTTTTCAATAGTAGATACAATACATTTACATGTACACTGTAGGCAGGGCTCCACAATCATATTTTTGGAAGGGGTCTGGATTAAACTCTTTAGAGTCTTTATGCACGAGCCTTAACTAAAAGTCTTGACATTTTGGGGGGTCTGACCTAGATTTGATGCCCAGGTGCCCAGATGTCCTGGGCCTCGTTCTAGAAACCGTCATAAGTCTAACTTCTTGACTATCCCATTGAAACACAAGTTAATTCTATAACCACACGTTCTTCTTCATCTTTGCTATAAGTACAGAAATTAGAACTACACTGTACATG
>JAVYIG010012127.1:0-55747 GCA_035222895.1 Strongylocentrotus droebachiensis | reverse complement strand
CCGGGGTGCACCAACGGAGATGCCCGGGTAGCTCGGGCGGTCAACGAAGCGATGATGCGGGGGCTAGCTGCGGGGGATCAGGCCAACCTTACAGCTTTGCTTACTGAACACTTCGGGCAAGACAGCGACGAGAGAATTCCTGATAATGACGAGGACATGTTATACGATGAGACTGACGACGAAATGGACATTGGAGAAGAGGGAGAGGAGGATATGGAACTGGATGAAGGTGAAGATGATGATTTTCAGCTTGTTGTCCCTAATTTGGCTGGAGAAGTGTTGGAAAGAGTTGGGACTGACGATTGGTCTTCGGAAGCAAACGATGAAGAACTTCTTCGTGTAGAGAACTTTGAAAAGTGCACCTGCAAGTCAAGAGCATCATCGTGCATCACGCAGTTTGATCCCACTTTTGTTCTGCGACTGAGAGCGCAAATGATGGACGGAGCGTTGAAAACTGAAGAAAGGAAAATGTTTATCATGGGGCGAGTGAGCGCGACAATCCAGTGCGGTGAGACAACCCAATGCTCTAAGCGAGCCGGACAAAAGGATAGACAGAGGGCAAGAGTCAGCTACATGGTAGAGGGGAAGCGTGTGTGCAGGGAGACCTTCATGTTTCTACACAGGTAAGTGCATTCTGTTGAATAGAAGCCTTTTGTTAACATGCTTTGCTTAAATATGCAACACCTTTACTCAGATGATTACTAACCAAAAATTTCACAAATCAATGTTGAATTCAATATTACTTTTAATAAAAAACTTTGCAAGGACTTGCCAGTTCGTATCCAAGCCGTGCACATTTGGACATGATTTTTTACACCTAAAATGCTATTGGCTAGAAGTAGATTATCATTTAATTTCTTATTGGAGGAATCATAAAATGGGCAGAGCATGAGAAAAGATATTATGAAATTTAACATGGTTTAATTACTGCCCCAGTTATTCCCGCAAACTTGATTTCCTGTATTTTACAATAATAGAAACCTTTTGATTTAGCATCAATTTGATTTGCCATTAATTGTGGTTCTGTTTTGTTTTATATGAAATGAACTGTCTATTTTGATCTTAAAAAATTAGTTATCTGGATAATGAAATGCGGTTGTTGATTCATTGAACCATGAAATCTTATAATTTCTTTATTTTCCTCTCTTATCTCACAGTGTTGGTGACACCCAGCTTCGGAATATCACCAAAAGCTATCTACAGAAAGGGGTCGTCTCTCCATCTAAGGCATCAGGTGGCATCAAGGCGAACAAAGCAGCTCTTACCAGCGATGACATCAACAGAGTTGTGACGTTTATCACAAACTTCGCAGACACCCAAGGCCTCGTCATTCCAGGGCGCATCAGTGGCATCAAGAGCTCCGATCCCCGTATAAGACTTCTCCCGACCAATCAGACGAAGGCGTCTGTCTGGAGGTGCTATGAGACGGAACTTGCCTCCAAGAATGATCAGCGTGTGGCAAAAGGTATTGTATTGTATAATTGTAAAGAAAAGTAGGCCTATATTTCCTGTTTATGATAATAACAATATAACAATCAGCATGTAGCAAAAAGTATTGAATTGTTTAATTGTAAAGAAAAGTAGACCTGTATTTCCTTTTATGATATAACAGCAACAAAAGTTTGATAAAAAATTTGGGCTTCTAGATAGCAGGACACTTCAATAATTTATTAAGACAAGGGAAATCTGTTACTCATCTGTCTAAAGTGGTAAGCAATGTGCAGTTGATATGAAAAAGTTGTTCTCAGTAATAAATTTCTTAACATGTATTAAGAAATTGATGTTTCGAGTTTGCTCAATTTTATTTTCTACTCTTTCTCCCTTTATTACAGGACTTCCTCCTCATAGAAGTGCAAAGCAGACAACATTTCTTAATGTTTGGAGGAGATACTGCCCCTTTGTGATCACATCTCGCCCCAAAACTGACCTGTGCTGGCAGTGCCAGAAGAACAACTCTGCAGTGTACCAGAGCGCCAACCTAACTGAGGAAGACAAGCTCGGCCGTATCCAGACCCAGACAGAACACCTTGCCCATGTTGCTGTTGAGAGGAACCTATACCGGGACATGGTTCTTGACTCCCAAGCTGCCGTCAAGGAAGGGAGAGATGGGGAGGAAATGCACTACTCCTTTGACTATGCTCAACAGATGCATTTTCCCACCGATCCTGATCAGCCTGGCCCCATGTATTTCCTATGCCCAAGGAAATGCGGTTTGTTTGGAGTGACATGTGATGGTACAAACAAGCAAGTTAACTACCTCATCGATGAAGGGATGACTTCAAGCAAAGGTTCCAACTCTGTAATAAGTTATCTTCACGACTACTTTGATCAGTTTGGGAGGGGTGAGCGAGTGCTGCAGTTGCACTGTGATAACTGTGGAGGACAGAACAAGAACAAATTTCTCATGTGGTATCTCGCCTGGAGAACTCTGTGTGGTTTGCACACGACGAGATTGGTGTTCATTTCATGGTATCCGGACACACAAAGTTTTCACCCGATCGTGCATTTGGCCTTGTGAAACACCGATACAAGAGGACCTTCGTCAGCAGCCTGCAGGACATCAGTGACGTTGTAGAGGAGAGCTCTGTCAACGGACACAACATTCCTCGACTTGTGGGACTGGAGGATGGTACAGTTACCGTACCAAGCTACGACTGGCAGAGCTTTCTTGCACCGTTCTTCTTCCCTTTCGTTGGCATCAAGAAGTACCATCACATCAGGTAAGATAGAAGATCAGTCAATACGAACAAATTTCTTTTTAAATGTATGTTTAAACCACAAGCATGTTTTGAATAAAATGCCTCTATTGTAGACTTTATTAAATATCTTCAGTAGTTGAGGGCTAATCTGCCACACACTCCAATTCACGTTTCTGTCAAGATTCTAAAAGAATACAATAAATGCAAAAATTGCACTACAAATTTTTTTTTTTTAAATTCACAGCCAAAGTATTCACATAGTAAAATCTTTACTTATTTATTGTCATTACCAAAATACCATACTATTATTACTCACTATTGTGTCTGTACATGACCTAAAGCTTTTCTATCTGTTTGAATTCACAGTAAAGTAATTATTTTTTTTCAACTTTCTCAATTTTTGTCTGCAGGTTTCACCGTGACCACCCTGGTGTAGCTTTTGTAAAGGTGCAGCCTTCCGATGAGGAAAAGAGGATCCAGCTTCTTCGTTCACCAACCAACCAACCACCGCGTGAGCTGCCTGAACCAGTATCACCTCCCGGACTGACAAGAGCACGAGCTACTTACCTGCACAGAACTATTCGAGAGTTCTGTACAGCATCTACCCGCGACATCGTCTGTCCCGCTCCAGAGCAAGATGCTGAGACTGAGAGTGATGGTGATTCTTCATCTCCGGAGAATTAATTTTTGTTAGCTGTTACGAGAGCTGAATTGTGTTTTGTTTTGTTTGTGCACACTGTTCAATACATACATTCAATCGCTTTGAGATGGACTTGCAAATCTAAATTCAGTTCATTATAAAACTTTTCCATTGAAGGTAATGTCTGTACTTGTGATGAAAAATATTGATCTATTTGTGGGATACAATGCTTAAAATACATGGATGCTTAGGGTCACGTGCACTGTCCTTATGTGTAAGTTGAAAAGAGCCCCTGGACATTTGAACAATATTTTATGGGAGTTGGTGGAATATTAACTGACATCTCGTTGATAGTTGTTTAATATACATAACTGTGCAATGCTAGACCACTCTCATGTCTGCTTTATTATAATTAGCAATATTTGTGTATCTTTGCAATAAACACAGTAATTTATTTATAAACATATTTTCCAGGTCTGGTACCAGTATGAAATATTATTCTGAGGTGAATTGTTTAGTTTTCACTTAGTAGGATGCACTTATTTTTTTATTGATATCGATAATGTTATGCATATCTGTTTATTCTTTTGAAGTTGTTTCAGATAAATGTATTAGTGCACGGTCATTTTCAGGATTTGACTTGGGAAATATTTCCATGGAATGATTAAAACAATAATATTTTGAATGAATGCAATCATGTTTCTAGTATAAACTTCTTTAATGTAAACGAACGAGAGGTGATGAGAAAGAGTTGTTGCATTTTTAAACTTGTGATAAAGGATGAGAAAGAGTTGTTGCATTTTTAAACTTGTGATAAAGGATGAGAAAGAGTTGTTGCACTTTTAAACTTGTGATAAAGAATGAGAAAGAGTTGTTGCATTTTCAAACTTGTGATAAAGGATGAGAAAGAGTTGTTGCATTTTTAAACTTGTGATAAAGGATGAGAAAGAGTTGTTGCATTTCAAACTTGTGATAAAGGATGAGAAAGAGTTGTTGCATTTTTAAACTTGTGATAAAGGATGAGAAAGAGTTGTTGCATTTTTAAACTTGTGTTAAAGGATGAGAAAGAGTTGTTGCATTTTTAAACTTGTGATACAGGATGAGAAAGAGTTGTTGCATTTTCAAACTTGTGATAAAGGATGAGAGAGAGTTGTTGCTTTTTTAAACTTGTGATACAGGATGAGAAAGAGTTGTGACATTCCCTAAATAATTTTGTTTTCATTTCTGTGCTTCCAAATTTATTCTCCCATAAGAGTTTTGAAATCAAGTTCTTATTGTAAACACACATTCACACTCTTGATATCATCATTTTGCTTACAGCTATCATAATTCTCCCCCTTCTTTTCCCTCTCTGTGTCTCTCTCTCATTCTTTCTATTTTTCGTTATTCTATGTTGGTGTCTTTACTGTGTGTCTCCTGCCTTTCTTTATTTTTATACCACTTTCTGGCTGGTATATATGAATTGCTTCCATTAATTATCATCAGGATGGCTACTGGAAATGAAAGAGCAAGTCATAGTAAAAATACTTTGAACCTCCTGTGAGAAAGAAAACAGTATGGGAATTAAGTATAAAGCAAGTTCATAATGTGGTTACAAATAATTGCCCAGATGTATACAAAACAAGATAGGTGACAAGCAGTGTTATGTAAGGGGGAACAAAAAGACTCTGGGTCCACCATGAATAGGCATTGTCTAGTGCAGGTGTCTCGGCACTATGTTGCAGTTCACTTAATCTGTCCAATTACAACTCTATACACATACAACATAATAACTTTTGAAAGACTTAAGTCCACACATTGAAACCTCAGAAACATAATGAACAGACTATGTTTGACCATCAGGCCAAATTTCAGCCTAATCTGAAAATCTCTTCATAGTGGTTGCTATGGCCTTTTGATTCACCCTTCTATTGATTTCCCTGTGGTTTGCTTGCTCCGCATGCTTGAATAGCCCCAAACTTTAAAGCTCTCTTTCTCACAATTTAATACCAGTAACCTCCCTCACCGGCTCTTTTCATTCACTAAATTAAAAGGGTTAGGAAGCTTCAATTTGGACAAGTAATATACCATTTTAAAGAGGAGAACTTCTTCTTTCATAATCAGATGAAATCAGGAAAATAATTTTTGCTACTTTTTGGTGGTTTTGTGGTGCCGGGTCACATATGGTCGTTGGGTCAATAAGCTTAATAGTTATTGGTTAGAATAAAAGAATTTGTTTAACTAATGGGGAAGTTCCCTCCCAGTATATCTGGTGAAAATAAACAGTGAAATTGTATTCACCAACCATGTATTATAACATCTCTTTGGAATTTGGATAGAATCTACCTGATATTATTCAATTATTGGCTGATATGATTAAGCTCTTAGGTCATTGATAGCACCTCTTTACTAAAATTGATATTGGCAGTGTTTTTTAATCATGTTCTGAGGTATTCAGTTTGGAGCTGCATTAAAGCATTAGTCAATGACCCACGTTCTTAATTCTTCACTTTATAAATCAGGTAATCCAACAAGTGACAAAAATTCAATTTTACTCTTCAAACACATGTGTTTACTGGTATTTAACAAAGTGACTATGGGTTTGTATGGTATTGAAAATATGATTGATCAATACAAGTGATTGTATGATATCCTTTTAATTCTTTAATTCATTTACAGGGAGGAGTTTGATCTTATCTGCGAAGGGAAGAATAGACAGCGCTCTGCCGGTATGACTATCATGAAGGATGTTGCCCTTAAAACATTGAGTGGTGAAAGAGCAATCAATAAACTCCAAGACTTTCAAGACAATGAAGTCCTATTCTCCTACTGCAGTTCGCCAGAGGTAGTTATCAAATGTGATTACTATTTCATTAACTTGTAATTTGTATTCCCTTCTGCCATTTACTATGATTGACTCTTTTGAAAATTTGGTTTCCTCATTGCAGAAAATGTGAAATCTGAACAATAAATATGAAACCTGTACAGTCCCACTAAAAACATTTCAATACAGGATGAATTCAAAACCCCTTTCCTTATACACCGACGTTTAGGGACGGGGTGGCTTTAATGGTCACTGATCAATGATCATTCATATGTGCATTATTAATCTTTCATATGTGCATTATTAATCTTTCATATGGGCATTATTAATCTTTCAAATTGAATTGACCTGTCTCCTGCCTCATTTGGAAGATGAATAAGATTTAATAAAATAGGATGTCATCCTTTCATAAATCTAAATTTATTGATCAAGATAAATGCATGTGGTTTTGAGATATTTGCTGGAATTGTGTAATTATTTTGATTTCATGAATGACCTGAGTTTATTCATTCATTTATTCATTTATTATAAAGTGTCGCAAATGTACTTGTACAAACTCACTGTGAAATGACAAGCATGAATTTTCACATTTAGAAAGAGCATATTTCTTGTATTGGAGTAGATATAATTTGGACTCTTTGTATTAATTGGTTCAATTGACAGTGTTATCTGAAAAAATATTTGTGTGCAAAGTTATTAATTAATCATTGTTTGTTGTTTCCTTCATTACTTATTATGTTAATGATTAATTTTCAATGTTGTGGATACACCAGTTTACGGTTGTGTGCGCCATTTTAATTGGCGAGTAAACAAAGCCAATGACCTAGAGGTCAGTGGTATTTATGCGTAAATTAAGATTGCGCCCATGCAAATGATGATGTGCGCGCACAACGCAGCATGCGCACTGATACAACTGTAAACTGGTGTATTATAAAGGAACTGATGAACTTTTATTAAGAAAATCATGTGCTTCAGTTTTGATGATATATCTTTGGAGCCAGAAGGGCATTAACTCATATACTTTAACACAGATTTAAAGTACTTATGGCTCTGAACAGATGATAGTTCAAGAAGGAAAACAAATGATAATGTTTGATAAAGGTACTAAGGAAAGAATGATATGATTGTAGTAGAAGATGTTATCAGGAAACCTTTGAAAACCTAGATACGTGACTTGCTGCACTAATTGACACATGTACAGGTAATTTTCTACCATTAACAATATGTGGACTTTGGTTTGTTGTTACAGCTATTGCAATATGTAGAGTGCTTCACTGGACCTGATGCAATGGCAATGCATACAATGCTTATCAACAAACCTCCTGATCCAGGTAAGTGATGTTTATGGCTCATTATGAAGATAACAATAAGGCATTATGTACAAAATGTAATCTTGTATGATCTCATGCTACTCTTCTTAGGACTTATTTATCATTTTAACATTGTATATTTAGAAGGATGTTATGAATAAAAAAAATCTAAGCTTGATGTAACATCTAAAAGGGTGAACAGAACGTAAATATGGTTTGTACATGTTTGCCTTCAATGTCACCTTCACTCGGGCCTAAAAAAAAAAGATGTTGTATTGCCCTTTGGGACCGACCCAAAAATCTTGAAATCTACGGTCGGCTTTTTAGATTTTTTTCTTTTTTTACTGTTTAAAAAAAAATGTATTAAAGCATTCAAAACCAAAAAATATCAGTTCAAAGAGGGAGTAAAAAAAAAAAAGAAGATTTCTGACCGACCCACCCATGTTTTGGCACCTAAAGGGCAATACAACATTTTTTTTTTTTTAGGCCTCATGTTAATTGAGTTTGCAAGGATATGCCTGGCATCAAAATCCACACACTGATGGTGATGCATCTAGTATATTGTTCATACAAGGATCACACATGCTTCATGTTTAATAATATCTGCCTACTTCCATTACATTTATTAGTTTTAGATGAGACTACCAGATTTACAGAAATGTAAAAAGAGACTTTAAAACATGAAAGGACAGTTTTTTCATTCATTATTCAAGCGATGGAATGTTTTAGCTGTTAAATTTCTTTAAACTTGTGTAGTTGTTATATAACACACATTTCTCATAGATAGAGATATTTCTAGCTTAGTAAATGGCTTTTTATTATCCCCTCGCCGACGAAGTCGGAGGGGATATAGTAACGCTGCCGTCCGTCCGTGCGTCCTTCCTTCCGTGCGTTCGTCCGTAACAAATTTGGTTTCCGATCGATAACTTCAGTAGTGTTTGACGGACTTTAAAGAAATTTGATATGAAGGTTCATGGTATCAAAACACAGCCTAAGTTTCATTTCGGAGTATGTAGGTCAAAGGTCATAGCTCATTAAATATGCGAATCTGGTTCCCTTCAATAACTTGAGTAATGTTTGACGAATATTAATGAAATTTAATATGAAGGCAGGAGTATCAAAATACATGTATAGCCTAAGTTCGATTTATGAGTATGTAGGTCAAAGGTGAAAGGTCATAGCTCATTAAATATGCAAAAACACCTAATTATATATGTGAAATGTGGTTAACTTCCTTGCCTAGTGATATAATAGTATGTAGTCCAATGGAGGTAACTTGTTCTGACATATGTACCGGTAGGCCATTTGTAACCTGCGAGGGGATGCTACGCTTTGCGTTGACTTGTTTATTTTGGATTATTTTGCTGCAGGAAGCAAGACCTCTCGGCATCCCATGCATCAGGATCTACACTACTTCCCATTCCGACCAGCTAAGAGCATTGTGTGTTCCTGGACAGCTATGGAGAAAGTACACAGACAAAATGGCTGTCTTGTGGTGGTTCCAGGCTCACATAAGGGACAGTTAATGCGTCATGATTATCCTAAATGGGAGGTATGCACAAACCATCATGCTAAAGGTTTGATGAGTCAGTGGTCAGCTGACTTAATCATACATGTGATATATCATATGGTATAACTTTCATTTTAGGAGCACATTACTTTGTCCAAATTGATTTGAAGGAATAGTGCATATAGAGTATATTGTGTTTTATTTCTTACATTTTCCTTTTTTTTTGCATCCAAGCTCAGATACCCAGTCATAACTTTAGAACTAAACAAGTTATTTCAGAATACTACTTTTTTTCTTTCAGTATGATCATTGTTTTTTTCTAATTCATCTTGTAAGGGCTTTGTTCTGAATTTAGCTCAAAATTTTTAGTCAACCCAGATTTAGCCACCACCTTTTAAAAATTATCATTGTAACCTGGACATGAAGACTGTCTCTTTGGGTTTTTTTTTTTTTTAATATTTCATTTGAGAAGTCTTTATTTTTAAAGAGGTCTGTCTGTAATAAGATTTTGAATAGTGCCTGAATGAATGAACAAGTACCACATGAAAATGAGCCCTCACCTATTATACACACTCTGCAATACATTAAGTGTGCATATGTTTCAAGCCGTACTTGATCTAGTAAGAAAACTCAATTCAATGTATCATTTTATTGATTTATTCATTCATTCATTCATTTGTTTGGGTCATTTGTTGAGAAGGGAAGATGACGAACCTGTGAAAAGAGCTTGAGATTCGGAAGTGGATGGCATAAGAGGGAAAGGAAGATAGAAGATTTCATGGATAGAAATGGTGAAGAAAGAAAGCAGTAACTGTAAGGTTGGTCTAAATGAAGAGTATGCTAGAGACAAGAAGAAGTGGGGAGAGGGAGTGCCATCATGACACAAAAGTCAGTTATCTTTGTAAAATGCTGACTTTGATAAATGATCATGATGATGAAGACACTGAGTCCTTAATCATTCTGGCAAATCAATCTGAGATAGAGAGCCATTATCTCCTGGATATTTAATTATCATCAAATTTGATTCATCATCACACACATTGTCAAATCAGTGATTAATCAGTCAATAAATATGCCCCAAAGTTGCAGTAGACATGAGGAGATAATATATATTTGTAATGTTTTTTGTTTAGGGAGGTGTGAACAAGATGTACCATGGAATAATGGACTTTGATGCATCTGCTCCCAGAGTTCATCTTGAGATGGAGAAAGGAGATACAGTCTTCTTCCATCCCCTCTTGCTTCATGGATCTGGAACTAATAAAACAAGTGGATTTAGGAAGGTACAAACTCTTTTTATCATTACCTACGAATGTGGTAAAAATATATCTTGAGGGGGGGGGGAAGACTTTTGAATACCACAGTCATTTTTAATGTTTTTAGAGTGAGATGAAAGGAATACATAATTCATTATTGGTATATAACACATTGTAAGCTGGCCATGACCATTAACAAACAAAAATCAACAATAAGATGGGCCTATAAACATATATTTACGGGTACCTTCATTGATTATTCTACACATTATATTTATTTGATTTCTTACAGGCAATCTCCTGTCATTATGCCTCTTCTAATTGCCATTACATCGATGTTGCCGGGACCACACAAGCTAATATGGCAAGTGAAATCACTGATGTTGCTAAGAGGAGACTTGGAGAAGATGTTGAAGTCAACATCAAGGTTAGACAGTTCTCTTTTCTATGGAAGTTGGAAATTTTTTGTTTGATTTGCTGATTGCTTATTTTAAGATTGGAATGGCTCATTGATTCAGTAATGATGTTTGAGGATCGTACCTACACTTGAATTATACTCTAAATGTATCGTCTGTAAATATTTATTCATGTTGTACATATAACATCTCCACTATCAGTGCTAGGTGTGCACTGTACACCCAGCAAGTATGCATTCATGCATGGCAATGGTAAATTCAATCAGCAAGGCTGTTCATATATTCATTTGTTTCTAAACTTACATGGTGTATGTCCTCAATACTGTATGGTCAAGATCATTGTGTGATAGATTCTGGAAAGCTTTTGTAATTGAGCCAAATCATCCTAGCTTGAAGTCCAGGCTTGTTCCTTTCCGCAATGTGATATTAAGTCACAATCCTGAATTGCATTCATCTTGTATTATAAAGCAAGTTCCGTAAAGGAAGACAGAACGAAAACAGCTTTAGATTTTTCTTTCTAGAATTATGAACCCTTTTCATTTTCTTTATTGTGTTTTTGTTTGGTTTCATGTACATGATGTGGGTAGACTCATATTGTTTTTAGGGCTAAAGGGTAATTCTTTTACACATATGTATTACTATATATTTATGATTTCTTTTTAAACTCAGGACATATGGTACATGAAAGGAAGACTTGTGAAAGGAGAGCGTATCACCTTGTGAGACTCAACAACATTGAAGGTTTTTTCATCAAGATTTAACTTTGATGACACGACAGGTAATCTTCGGTTCTGGTAACAACGAATACTAATCAAAACAAAACTTGTATTGAAACTTGGAGAATAGTATAAAGATTTTTTTGTTTAAAGGTATGTACGATAGGTGAGTAATGAGCAATAGATGATGACGAAATGGAGCTAGTCCTCCTGACCCACATACTGAATGTAACATAACAGTATTTTTGATATATCGGCGATAGCAAGATTTCAGAATAACCTTGAACAACGTGTTCTTGAAGTGGAATTCCATAACCCGATTATGAGCTTAGCCTTAAGGGGTTTTCAGGTTACATACAATCAGGATACAAGGCTTCCTCATGTAAATTGTGAGATGATACGAGTATGCATCTACTCATCTGTTTATCATCTAGATTAAAACTTCAAGACCAAAGAAACAAAATAGAAAGTTTTTCTTCATTTAATATTGTGCAGAATACATTTACTCATATGGTCAATGTTGCTAATCTAGGTTTGATTAATGTGTACTGTAAAAAGGACTCATGAGTATGCACTCAGTTTTTTGATAGTAGGTCTTCACTTGTAAGACAATTAGTAGTAACTAAATTTTGCTTCACATTTAAATCTAAAAAGTTTCTATTCATTTTCTTTTGTTTTCATTTTTACAATAATCCTCTATATGTTGTGATCTACTATATTTTCATTTTTGCCTGATAATATAATTAAGATACTTAGTTGAAATTTGATTCTTTATAGTTCTTGTAACAATATATAATACTTACAAATGAATGAGATAAATTGATTTGTTTTTGTGAAAGTCATAACTTTTACTGTAAAATCAGAAATCAGAAAACTCTAGTCAGTTGTAAAGATTCAGGATTGTGATTCATCTTCATCAAGCTAGGTATGTATTATAGTAAGAGTAGAGCTTCACACACTATGTCACAACAAAAATTCCTGCCTATCTAGATCTCTTGACATCCAAGAAATACGATGGTATCATACTGCAGGGCATCACTTTACAAAATGTACAAGTTCATGGAAATCCCATTGACATGGTTGTTAATTTTAATGCATACGTTTCAATGGGATGTCGTTGAAGTTATACTTTTGACAATTTAGTGAACCAATGCCGAGGTTAATAATAAGAGGTGTATAAAACACTGAAATGCAGATACAGTAATATTACTTTGTCAAGAAAGTAGTCAAATGTGGTAATGATTTCATGTAATTTGTTAATAGAAAAGATGTATATTGTTCTATATCATACGGGTTGATTAAATTCAAAGAAAAACAATTCAGGACAAAAATATTTTTATTAAAATGTCTGCATTTATTCTTGGTTTTATTCCTAAAAACAGGCCTGATAAAAACCCGATTTAAATCGGTTTCCCGATTTTTTTTAGATTTTTTCCCGATTTGTTTTTCTTCCCGATTTAAAAAAAAAATTAATAAAAAAAAAAAAAAAATCCAGATTTTTTTTTTTTTTTTTTTTTAACCATTTTTTTTTTCTTCCTCATTTTATCCTGATTTTCCCGATTTCCCTCTTATTATCTCTATTCTTCCCAATTTGGTCCCAATTTTCTTACTCGAAAGGGGGGAATGTTGTTAGATGCCATTTTTTTCCCTGCGAATCCTCTTTTTTCTTTTTTACTCAAGGAGGGCGTGGTTGAGGGGAAACCAAAAAACCTATTTTTTTTTTAGTGCTCACTATCACCCCTGTAAAAAGAAAAATATCTTCTTGACCTCTGTCATTCTCTCCACCACTGTGGTTAAAATGGTGATTGTTTCATGACAAATTTGTGCAATAATATAGTTCATGTAATTGAAAGAGATACTTCTAGAGCGTTTGTATCAATTATTGAAAGATTATGTCTAATGTCATACCTCTCCTTTTTTATTTTTTTTATTCCTAGACAAATTCTTGAGGTTTGTGATAATGTTGATTGATGATTTTTTTTTAAAGAGGACTTGTTGATAACAATAATTATCCTTGCTTATATAGCGCCTAACACTTACTTACTTACAATGTACATGATCAAGCAAACTTATATACTATAAGCTTTGAGG
The DNA here is from genome assembly GCA_035222895.1 of Strongylocentrotus droebachiensis. Lineage (NCBI taxonomy): Eukaryota > Metazoa > Echinodermata > Echinoidea > Camarodonta > Strongylocentrotidae > Strongylocentrotus > Strongylocentrotus droebachiensis. The sequence continues at coordinate 42,306 of JAVYIG010012127.1, read as the reverse complement.
ATGATGAACCTAATCACACATTCATATACATCATTCTAACCCCATTTGTACTGGTTCTGGGACAGTTCTCTTTTTTTTTTAATTGGAGGTATTTTGTACAAGTTTTAAAAGCTTCTTTCATCGGTTCCTAATCCTACCAAGAGTATTGCCAGTTTTTCATATGTAAGTTATGAAAGAAACTGAAATGAAATAGAGAAAGGAAGGAACAGTTGAATTTAATGTATGATTCTTAGTTCTAGATACCTATTTTCAAGGCACTGGAAGAAAATAGGTATATGTGTAGATATAAATGATAATGATATACTATATATAAGTACCCAGAGTATATAGGCCTTTATAATTTGAGAATTCTTATTTCATCATAGACTGATGACGAATATTTACATGTGATAACTTGCTATACCGGTATATCAGTGACGGTGATTCATAAGACTTTTTGTAATTCGTATGTAGATTTTTATCCATGTTTCGTATACATGTATTATTTGTGACACATCCAATGTGGGTACAATATTCAGGAAACCATAATTTTGATGTTTTTACTTGTACCAAAGATTTAATATTTGTTAATACTTTGCAGATATGTATTTCTTACATGGTGGATATAATGCTAATAAAAATCTATTCATTCGGATGATGTGACTAATAATTTTGTGTTGTATGAAGTCTTCATTCTACATTTGATTTGAATCATGGGCAAATTGTTTAGATATGCAGTTGCTGTTGTGTCCGGAGATGCAATATGCATTATTTGAAAAATTATTTTCATGATGTCTGTGAAATGTGTTTTTGGATTATGCCTTGCAAGCATTATGCATCACAATTATTCTTCACAGAAAGAACTACCTAGATAATGGGTTAATTTTTATATATGTTCAAAACATTAAAACGTGCAGATTTTAGATTTTTTGAAATTTTCTCATGAAGACCAAAAACATCTTTATGATGATACTGATCACCTTTATTGATCAGGGATAGATAGCAGATGGTAATTCTTTAATTTGTAAATGGTTGGTGCATAGTTAAATGCTGAATTTGATATTCTACTGTAACAAAGTATGTTTATGTAAGGACATAAAAGTAATGTAGGGACCATGTTACTTTGAGAGGAGATCAGAGAGAGAGAGAGAGAAGGGGAGGGGGGTAGTAGCCTGGGAAATAAAAAGAGAAATGTCGACAGTGATCAAAGCCAGAAATCCAAGGAGAAAAGTGAAATGCCTTCTAAATATATACATAAATGGAGTCGGAGTCGGGCTAGCTCTTACCTGGGGACAACTCGGTCCCGCTGCAAAATCAGTCAGTTTTGGCAGGTTTGAGGTTAGGGTAAAATTACAGTTTTTGTAGTGGGGCAGAGTTGTCCCGGGTCCGGTTTAGCCCGGACCTGAGAGGGGGATGGGCTATCTCGGCCTCTTGAATTCCCTTGTAATATTTGTTTGTTGTTTAGGTACCTTTTTCCATTTTCAGAATGACGAACTCTATATAATTTGAGGAATTACGAACCCTATTTCCTTTTCAGAACTTTTTCATTTTCGGAAATATGCGCCCCTATAGGCACGGGAAATATGTGTTTCAGAATTATATATGAACCTTCGGAAATACAAACCTTCAGACGGAAAAACGAGTATGTGCCGGTGTGACCGCGTAGAATGTAACCCGCACCGATCATCCGACTATTAGAGATCAATCGAGAGCCGCCGATCAGTGCGGATTTTATCCGCGCAGAATGTCCATGTCGGACATTACGTGCGCGCCTCAAATGTCTGACGGACAATCTGTGCGGAAGAGGTCTCGCACCAATAGTCCGCCTGCCGCACCGAATGTCCGTACTCTAGTCCACACGTATACATAGTCAAAACAAACAGGGATATACTCTCATATCCCTGATACAAGTATAATTATACTTAATGAATGAAACGACTGGATAACCCATATTCAGCTTTGCCAGCTAGCTAGGGATGAAACTACAGGCAGTGGCGGATCTAGTAGGGGGGGGGGGGGGGATTGGTGCATATTGTTAAATATTCGAGGGCCCCCAAAAAAAGGTGCTCACTACCCCCCCCCCCCCCCCCCCCCCCCCCCTCCCCCGCCCCCACCAGATATTAAAAGTTAATCATTTTTTCCAATTTTGGTGTGATAAAATAATTATTGTTAGTGTTGTTGATGTATGGGAAAGGGTTCCAAAGGACAATTTGTCAATGGATTCCTCAAAAAAAAGAATAAAAAGGGCCTATGGTGAGGGGGAGCAGTGTAGGAAAAAACTGTTAGGGAGCCCCTTTGTAGAGAAAAAAATCCGCACCACCCACTTTTACATGCAGGCCCCGCTGAACGTTTCTCTAAGTAGGTTGGGGGAGTTGTATTTACGATAAGGCAGAGCGTAGCGTTAATTGGCGTGGGTTCTAGGGACTTTTGGCCCCTCTGAACTACAACTTGTTGGCGGCAAAATTGCAACTGATATCCCGCTTCTTTTCTTTTCCTCTTCCTTTTTTCACTCCCTTTATCTCTTCTTTTCCTTTTTCTTTCCCTTTTCGGCATTCTCTCTTATTTTGTAATGGGGGGGGGGGGGTGACAGCTGGGGGCCAAGAACCTTTCGGCCCTTGATCTGCTTCTTCCCCCCCCCCCTTTTTTTTCCTTCTTCTTCCTCTTCCTCTTCTTTCTTTCCCTTTCTTTCCTCTTTTCCTTTCCCTTCTTTTCCTTCTCTCTCTCTCTTTTTTTTTGCGGGGGGGGGGGGGGCAAGCCCCTCCCGGCCCCCTGGATCCGCGTCTGCCTTTAGGGGGTAGCTGCGCCTGTCGTCAGCTAGCTGAAAGTGTTAACAAATAAAAGCACAGTGTTAACAACTAAAAGCACAGTGTTAACAACTAAAAGTGAACCAGGTAATCGCAGTGAGGCAAAGTGGTCTCGTGGATAAGCAACCGCCTATTAAGTGGAAGGTATCTGGTTTGATCCCCAGCTAGTGTACTTTGTTTTAAAGCCCAAAAGCCAGATATTAAAAGTTAATCATTTTTCCAATTTTGGTGTGATAAAATAATTATTGTTGGTGTTGTTGATGTATGGGAAAGGGTTCCAATGCACTATATGTCAATGGATTCCGTCAGCTTGCTGGCGGTCGTCAGCTTGCTGGCGGTCGTCAGCGTTAGCCCCAAAGCCATGTCCAATTTTTAAACTACATTCAAGAGTCCCTTATTGCCAGGTTAAACAAGTTTTTTACATTTTCAGTACTACTTTCTTCCTTTTATTCACTCTGTACACTCCCATGCTAACCTTTTCCAGTCTGTAAACAACTTTACAACATGAATTCAATGATGGGCAGGGTTTTACTTCTCATATGAAAGCGCCCAAACTTCGCGAGGTGAAACAAAGGGTCTTTCAATTCAACCCCAATATGGGCTAACAACTGGCCTGCATACCCGAGCAGAATCATTTTATGCTCGACAAAGACACACAGCCTTGGGTAAAGAGGTCCATTATTATTAATTTGTTTAGTTATATTTTTTCATTGACACTACACTATTAAATATCAGGAATATTGGATGCTCTGTTTCAAATACAGTCCAGATTGCCGAGCAATGAATTATCTCATGCTTCTTGTCCAAAAACCATATCTAACTGGTTTTTAAAACGGTATCATTTTAATTTCTATTTCCCAGCATTATTTTGAACTGTCTTGAACTGAAGTTGTTTTCCTTTTTTGAAATGACACTACAGCCATTCTATTCTGTTCCTGTAGGCGTATTGAAAGAGCTTGTCCTCTCAGACAAGGAGAAAGGGCTATTTTAAGTACCTTTAGGGACAATACATCAAAATAATGCGGTCATTGTTGCAATGTCAGGAATGCTATTTCTACCTCTTTGGAAATCCTCGCAATGACAAAAGTATTCACTCGATGATGGGAGTGTCCGTTCTTTTCTTCAATTCATTAATTGATGCCATGTTAGAAAGAGCTGAGTAGTTTGTTACGTAAATATTCAAATATAGCCGATGTGGGCTATTTAAAAAAAACTGAATCGAATAGCCTGCATCTTTAATATGAATAACAATGAGCAGTGCCTAAATACAGCTGCACTGCATTTCTAAGTTAGCTTCAACGGAATGTTACTTTCAATGGCATGTTAGTTTTAATGCACCTGTTTCTAAACATAACAATCATTAAATCAGCATCAGAAAGTGTTAACAACTAAAAGCGAACCAGGTAATCGCAGTGAGGCAAAGTGGTCTTGTGGATAGGCGACCGCCTAGTAGTTGGAAGGTATCGGGTTCGATACCCAGCTAGTCCATATTTTTGTTTAAATCTTGAAACAAAAAAACGTATGTTATTTTAACAACAAGAAGTGAACCAGGTAATGGCAGTGAGGTAAAGTGGTCTAGAGGATAAGACTGATCGCTTCATAATGCAAATGCAAATGTAAATGTACTCGGTTTGATTCACAGCTATACTCCTATACCCCATATGTTATTTTTACCATTTTGTTCGTCACCCCATTATATTGACTTGTTTATCTCTTTTTAAGGGGACACCCCCCCCCCCCCCCACCTCTTCAACAAAGGGGAAAATGACACGTGATACTTTTTCTTTAACAAGCGACTCTCTGATTTATTTAGAATACTTCCTTTCCTACACATATGATACAACAATAAGTATTAACAGGAAAAAACTCATGCTGATTGGCAGTTGGACACGTTAGTCTCGTGGATAGGCGATCGCCTGGTAACTGGAAGGTTTCGGGTTCGAAACCCAGCTAGTGCAACTTTTTTCTTCTGTTTTGTTTTACTTAAACAAAAACAAAGAATGATTTTAACCCATTTTTATGTCACTCAAAGTACATATTTATTGTTATTCTTTTAATCGATCGATACAATGAGCTTATAATGAACTTGTAAACAAAGTAAAGTATTATACGAAGTACACAAAGGACAGCAATATTATTCTGTTTTATCCATCAAACATAATCATATTCAATACTTTTTCAGTCCGAATGAGAAGGTGAGAGAGAAAGAGAAAGAAAGAAAGAGAGCCAGAAAGAGACAAGAAAAGAGAATCCAATACCCCCATTAATCAAATAAGGTCTGAGAATCTCAATCCACAGGCGCGGATCTAGGATTTGTTAGGGGGGCCCAATTTGAAATTATGCTAGCCAAATATTGGTACGTAATGGTGACACCGGCAGTGGCGAAATGAGCAAAAACGTTTGGGGTTGGGGGTGGGGGGGGGGGGGGGGGGGCTTGTAGAGAAAAAAATCCGCACCACCCACTTTTACATGCAGGCCCCGCTGAACGTTTCTCTAAGTAGGTTGGGGGTGTTGTATTTACGATAAGGCAGAGCGTAGCGTTAATTGGCGTGGGTTCTGTTAGGGAGCCCCTTTAGGAGGTCTTTTTTTTTTTTTTTTTTTTTTTTTTTTGGCAGTCGTGGTCGTGGTCGTCAGCTTGCTGGCGGTCGTCAGCGTTAGCCCCAAAGCCATGTCCAATTTTTAAACTACATTCAAGAGTCCCTTATTGCCAGGTTAAACAAGTTTTTTACATTTTCAGTACTACTTTCTTCCTTTTATTCACTCTGTACACTCCCATGCTAACCTTTTCCAGTCTGTAAACAACTTTACAACATGAATTCAATGATGGGCAGGGTTTTACTTCTCATATGAAAGCGCCCAAACTTCGCGAGGTGAAACAAAGGGTCTTTCAATTCAACCCCAATATGGGCTAACAACTGGCCTGCATACCCGAGCAGAATCATTTTATGCTCGACAAAGACACACAGCCTTGGGTAAAGAGGTCCATTATTATTAATTTGTTTAGTTATATTTTTTCATTGACACTACACTATTAAATATCAGGAATATTGGATGCTCTGTTTCAAATACAGTCCAGATTGCCGAGCAATGAATTATCTCATGCTTCTTGTCCAAAAACCATATCTAACTGGTTTTTAAAACGGTATCATTTTAATTTCTATTTCCCAGCATTATTTTGAACTGTCTTGAACTGAAGTTGTTTTCCTTTTTTGAAATGACACTACAGCCATTCTATTCTGTTCCTGTAGGCGTATTGAAAGAGCTTGTCCTCTCAGACAAGGAGAAAGGGCTATTTTAAGTACCTTTAGGGACAATACATCAAAATAATGCGGTCATTGTTGCAATGTCAGGAATGCTATTTCTACCTCTTTGGAAATCCTCGCAATGACAAAAGTATTCACTCGATGATGGGAGTGTCCGTTCTTTTCTTCAATTCATTAATTGATGCCATGTTAGAAAGAGCTGAGTAGTTTGTTACGTAAATATTCAAATATAGCCGATGTGGGCTATTTAAAAAAAACTGAATCGAATAGCCTGCATCTTTAATATGAATAACAATGAGCAGTGCCTAAATACAGCTGCACTGCATTTCTAAGTTAGCTTCAACGGAATGTTACTTTCAATGGCATGTTAGTTTTAATGCACCTGTTTCTAAACATAACAATCATTAAATCAGCATCAGAAAGTGTTAACAACTAAAAGCGAACCAGGTAATCGCAGTGAGGCAAAGTGGTCTTGTGGATAGGCGACCGCCTAGTAGTTGGAAGGTATCGGGTTCGATACCCAGCTAGTCCATATTTTTGTTTAAATCTTGAAACAAAAAAACGTATGTTATTTTAACAACAAGAAGTGAACCAGGTAATGGCAGTGAGGTAAAGTGGTCTAGAGGATAAGACTGATCGCTTCATAATGCAAATGCAAATGTAAATGTACTCGGTTTGATTCACAGCTATACTCCTATACCCCATATGTTATTTTTACCATTTTGTTCGTCACCCCATTATATTGACTTGTTTATCTCTTTTTAAGGGGACACCCCCCCCCCCCACCTCTTCAACAAAGGGGAAAATGACACGTGATACTTTTTCTTTAACAAGCGACTCTCTGATTTATTTAGAATACTTCCTTTCCTACACATATGATACAACAATAAGTATTAACAGGAAAAAACTCATGCTGATTGGCAGTTGGACACGTTAGTCTCGTGGATAGGCGATCGCCTGGTAACTGGAAGGTTTCGGGTTCGAAACCCAGCTAGTGCAACTTTTTTCTTCTGTTTTGTTTTACTTAAACAAAAACAAAGAATGATTTTAACCCATTTTTATGTCACTCAAAGTACATATTTATTGTTATTCTTTTAATCGATCGATACAATGAGCTTATAATGAACTTGTAAACAAAGTAAAGTATTATACGAAGTACACAAAGGACAGCAATATTATTCTGTTTTATCCATCAAACATAATCATATTCAATACTTTTTCAGTCCGAATGAGAAGGTGAGAGAGAAAGAGAAAGAAAGAAAGAGAGCCAGAAAGAGACAAGAAAAGAGAATCCAATACCCCCATTAATCAAATAAGGTCTGAGAATCTCAATCCACAGGCGCGGATCTAGGATTTGTTAGGGGGGCCCAATTTGAAATTATGCTAGCCAAATATTGGTACGTAATGGTGACACCGGCAGTGGCGAAATGAGCAAAAACGTTTGGGGTTGGGGGTGGGGGGGGGGGGGGGGGGGGCTTGTAGAGAAAAAAATCCGCACCACCCACTTTTACATGCAGGCCCCGCTGAACGTTTCTCTAAGTAGGTTGGGGGTGTTGTATTTACGATAAGGCAGAGCGTAGCGTTAATTGGCGTGGGTTCTGTTAGGGAGCCCCTTTAGGGGGTCTTTTTTTTTTTTTTTTTTTTTTTTTTTGGCAGTCGTGGTCGTCAGCTTGCTGGCGGGCGGTCGTCAGCTTGCTGGCGGGCGGTCGTCAGCTTGCTGGCGGGCGGTCGTCAGCTTGCTGGCGGGCGGTCGTCAGCTTGCTGGCGGGCGGTCGTCAGCTTGCTGGCGGTCGTCATCGTAGCCGGCGGCCGGTAGCGTTAGCCCCAAAGCCATGTCCAATTTTTAAACTACATTCAAGAGTCCCTTATTGCCAGGTTAAACAAGTTTTTTACATTTTCAGTACTACTTTCTTCCTTTTATTCACTCTGTACACTCCCATGCTAACCTTTTCCAGTCTGTAAACAACTTTACAACATGAATTCAATGATGGGCAGGGTTTTACTTCTCATATGAAAGCGCCCAAACTTCGCGAGGTGAAACAAAGGGTCTTTCAATTCAACCCCAATATGGGCTAACAACTGGCCTGCATACCCGAGCAGAATCATTTTATGCTCGACAAAGACACACAGCCTTGGGTAAAGAGGTCCATTATTATTAATTTGTTTAGTTATATTTTTTCATTGACACTACACTATTAAATATCAGGAATATTGGATGCTCTGTTTCAAATACAGTCCAGATTGCCGAGCAATGAATTATCTCATGCTTCTTGTCCAAAAACCATATCTAACTGGTTTTTAAAACGGTATCATTTTAATTTCTATTTCCCAGCATTATTTTGAACTGTCTTGAACTGAAGTTGTTTTCCTTTTTTGAAATGACACTACAGCCATTCTATTCTGTTCCTGTAGGCGTATTGAAAGAGCTTGTCCTCTCAGACAAGGAGAAAGGGCTATTTTAAGTACCTTTAGGGACAATACATCAAAATAATGCGGTCATTGTTGCAATGTCAGGAATGCTATTTCTACCTCTTTGGAAATCCTCGCAATGACAAAAGTATTCACTCGATGATGGGAGTGTCCGTTCTTTTCTTCAATTCATTAATTGATGCCATGTTAGAAAGAGCTGAGTAGTTTGTTACGTAAATATTCAAATATAGCCGATGTGGGCTATTTAAAAAAAACTGAATCGAATAGCCTGCATCTTTAATATGAATAACAATGAGCAGTGCCTAAATACAGCTGCACTGCATTTCTAAGTTAGCTTCAACGGAATGTTACTTTCAATGGCATGTTAGTTTTAATGCACCTGTTTCTAAACATAACAATCATTAAATCAGCATCAGAAAGTGTTAACAACTAAAAGCGAACCAGGTAATCGCAGTGAGGCAAAGTGGTCTTGTGGATAGGCGACCGCCTAGTAGTTGGAAGGTATCGGGTTCGATACCCAGCTAGTCCATATTTTTGTTTAAATCTTGAAACAAAAAAACGTATGTTATTTTAACAACAAGAAGTGAACCAGGTAATGGCAGTGAGGTAAAGTGGTCTAGAGGATAAGACTGATCGCTTCATAATGCAAATGCAAATGTAAATGTACTCGGTTTGATTCACAGCTATACTCCTATACCCCATATGTTATTTTTACCATTTTGTTCGTCACCCCATTATATTGACTTGTTTATCTCTTTTTAAGGGGACACCCCCCCCCCCCCCACCTCTTCAACAAAGGGGAAAATGACACGTGATACTTTTTCTTTAACAAGCGACTCTCTGATTTATTTAGAATACTTCCTTTCCTACACATATGATACAACAATAAGTATTAACAGGAAAAAACTCATGCTGATTGGCAGTTGGACACGTTAGTCTCGTGGATAGGCGATCGCCTGGTAACTGGAAGGTTTCGGGTTCGAAACCCAGCTAGTGCAACTTTTTTCTTCTGTTTTGTTTTACTTAAACAAAAACAAAGAATGATTTTAACCCATTTTTATGTCACTCAAAGTACATATTTATTGTTATTCTTTTAATCGATCGATACAATGAGCTTATAATGAACTTGTAAACAAAGTAAAGTATTATACGAAGTACACAAAGGACAGCAATATTATTCTGTTTTATCCATCAAACATAATCATATTCAATACTTTTTCAGTCCGAATGAGAAGGTGAGAGAGAAAGAGAAAGAAAGAAAGAGAGCCAGAAAGAGACAAGAAAAGAGAATCCAATACCCCCATTAATCAAATAAGGTCTGAGAATCTCAATCCACAGGCGCGGATCTAGGATTTGTTAGGGGGGCCCAATTTGAAATTATGCTAGCCAAATATTGGTACGTAATGGTGACACCGGCAGTGGCGAAATGAGCAAAAACGTTTGGGGTTGGGGGTGGGGGGGGGGGGGGGGGGGGCTTGTAGAGAAAAAAATCCGCACCACCCACTTTTACATGCAGGCCCCGCTGAACGTTTCTCTAAGTAGGTTGGGGGTGTTGTATTTACGATAAGGCAGAGCGTAGCGTTAATTGGCGTGGGTTCTGTTAGGGAGCCCCTTTAGGAGGTCTTTTTTTTTTTTTTTTTTTTTTTTTTTTGGCAGTCGTGGTCGTGGTCGTCAGCTTGCTGGCGGTCGTCAGCTTGCTGGCGGTCGTCAGCGTTAGCCCCAAAGCCATGTCCAATTTTTAAACTACATTCAAGAGTCCCTTATTGCCAGGTTAAACAAGTTTTTTACATTTTCAGTACTACTTTCTTCCTTTTATTCACTCTGTACACTCCCATGCTAACCTTTTCCAGTCTGTAAACAACTTTACAACATGAATTCAATGATGGGCAGGGTTTTACTTCTCATATGAAAGCGCCCAAACTTCGCGAGGTGAAACAAAGGGTCTTTCAATTCAACCCCAATATGGGCTAACAACTGGCCTGCATACCCGAGCAGAATCATTTTATGCTCGACAAAGACACACAGCCTTGGGTAAAGAGGTCCATTATTATTAATTTGTTTAGTTATATTTTTTCATTGACACTACACTATTAAATATCAGGAATATTGGATGCTCTGTTTCAAATACAGTCCAGATTGCCGAGCAATGAATTATCTCATGCTTCTTGTCCAAAAACCATATCTAACTGGTTTTTAAAACGGTATCATTTTAATTTCTATTTCCCAGCATTATTTTGAACTGTCTTGAACTGAAGTTGTTTTCCTTTTTTGAAATGACACTACAGCCATTCTATTCTGTTCCTGTAGGCGTATTGAAAGAGCTTGTCCTCTCAGACAAGGAGAAAGGGCTATTTTAAGTACCTTTAGGGACAATACATCAAAATAATGCGGTCATTGTTGCAATGTCAGGAATGCTATTTCTACCTCTTTGGAAATCCTCGCAATGACAAAAGTATTCACTCGATGATGGGAGTGTCCGTTCTTTTCTTCAATTCATTAATTGATGCCATGTTAGAAAGAGCTGAGTAGTTTGTTACGTAAATATTCAAATATAGCCGATGTGGGCTATTTAAAAAAAACTGAATCGAATAGCCTGCATCTTTAATATGAATAACAATGAGCAGTGCCTAAATACAGCTGCACTGCATTTCTAAGTTAGCTTCAACGGAATGTTACTTTCAATGGCATGTTAGTTTTAATGCACCTGTTTCTAAACATAACAATCATTAAATCAGCATCAGAAAGTGTTAACAACTAAAAGCGAACCAGGTAATCGCAGTGAGGCAAAGTGGTCTTGTGGATAGGCGACCGCCTAGTAGTTGGAAGGTATCGGGTTCGATACCCAGCTAGTCCATATTTTTGTTTAAATCTTGAAACAAAAAAACGTATGTTATTTTAACAACAAGAAGTGAACCAGGTAATGGCAGTGAGGTAAAGTGGTCTAGAGGATAAGACTGATCGCTTCATAATGCAAATGCAAATGTAAATGTACTCGGTTTGATTCACAGCTATACTCCTATACCCCATATGTTATTTTTACCATTTTGTTCGTCACCCCATTATATTGACTTGTTTATCTCTTTTTAAGGGGACACCCCCCCCCCCCCACCTCTTCAACAAAGGGGAAAATGACACGTGATACTTTTTCTTTAACAAGCGACTCTCTGATTTATTTAGAATACTTCCTTTCCTACACATATGATACAACAATAAGTATTAACAGGAAAAAACTCATGCTGATTGGCAGTTGGACACGTTAGTCTCGTGGATAGGCGATCGCCTGGTAACTGGAAGGTTTCGGGTTCGAAACCCAGCTAGTGCAACTTTTTTCTTCTGTTTTGTTTTACTTAAACAAAAACAAAGAATGATTTTAACCCATTTTTATGTCACTCAAAGTACATATTTATTGTTATTCTTTTAATCGATCGATACAATGAGCTTATAATGAACTTGTAAACAAAGTAAAGTATTATACGAAGTACACAAAGGACAGCAATATTATTCTGTTTTATCCATCAAACATAATCATATTCAATACTTTTTCAGTCCGAATGAGAAGGTGAGAGAGAAAGAGAAAGAAAGAAAGAGAGCCAGAAAGAGACAAGAAAAGAGAATCCAATACCCCCATTAATCAAATAAGGTCTGAGAATCTCAATCCACAGGCGCGGATCTAGGATTTGTTAGGGGGGCCCAATTTGAAATTATGCTAGCCAAATATTGGTACGTAATGGTGACACCGGCAGTGGCGAAATGAGCAAAAACGTTTGGGGTTGGGGGTGGGGGGGGGGGGGGGGGGCTTGTAGAGAAAAAAATCCGCACCACCCACTTTTACATGCAGGCCCCGCTGAACGTTTCTCTAAGTAGGTTGGGGGTGTTGTATTTACGATAAGGCAGAGCGTAGCGTTAATTGGCGTGGGTTCTGTTAGGGAGCCCCTTTAGGGGGTCTTTTTTTTTTTTTTTTTTTTTTTTTTTTGGCAGTCGTGGTCGTCAGCTTGCTGGCGGGCGGTCGTCAGCTTGCTGGCGGGCGGTCGTCAGCTTGCTGGCGGGCGGTCGTCAGCTTGCTGGCGGGCGGTCGTCAGCTTGCTGGCGGGCGGTCGTCAGCTTGCTGGCGGGCGGTCGTCAGCTTGCTGGCGGTCGTCATCGTAGCCGGCGGCCGGTAGCGTTAGCCCCAAAGCCATGTCCAATTTTTAAACTACATTCAAGAGTCCCTTATTGCCAGGTTAAACAAGTTTTTTACATTTTCAGTACTACTTTCTTCCTTTTATTCACTCTGTACACTCCCATGCTAACCTTTTCCAGTCTGTAAACAACTTTACAACATGAATTCAATGATGGGCAGGGTTTTACTTCTCATATGAAAGCGCCCAAACTTCGCGAGGTGAAACAAAGGGTCTTTCAATTCAACCCCAATATGGGCTAACAACTGGCCTGCATACCCGAGCAGAATCATTTTATGCTCGACAAAGACACACAGCCTTGGGTAAAGAGGTCCATTATTATTAATTTGTTTAGTTATATTTTTTCATTGACACTACACTATTAAATATCAGGAATATTGGATGCTCTGTTTCAAATACAGTCCAGATTGCCGAGCAATGAATTATCTCATGCTTCTTGTCCAAAAACCATATCTAACTGGTTTTTAAAACGGTATCATTTTAATTTCTATTTCCCAGCATTATTTTGAACTGTCTTGAACTGAAGTTGTTTTCCTTTTTTGAAATGACACTACAGCCATTCTATTCTGTTCCTGTAGACGTATTGAAAGAGCTTGTCCTCTCAGACAAGGAGAAAGGGCTATTTTAAGTACCTTTAGGGACAATACATCAAAATAATGCGGTCATTGTTGCAATGTCAGGAATGCTATTTCTACCTCTTTGGAAATCCTCGCAATGACAAAAGTATTCACTCGATGATGGGAGTGTCCGTTCTTTTCTTCAATTCATTAATTGATGCCATGTTAGAAAGAGCTGAGTAGTTTGTTACGTAAATATTCAAATATAGCCGATGTGGGCTATTTAAAAAAAACTGAATCGAATAGCCTGCATCTTTAATATGAATAACAATGAGCAGTGCCTAAATACAGCTGCACTGCATTTCTAAGTTAGCTTCAACGGAATGTTACTTTCAATGGCATGTTAGTTTTAATGCACCTGTTTCTAAACATAACAATCATTAAATCAGCATCAGAAAGTGTTAACAACTAAAAGCGAACCAGGTAATCGCAGTGAGGCAAAGTGGTCTTGTGGATAGGCGACCGCCTAGTAGTTGGAAGGTATCGGGTTCGATACCCAGCTAGTCCATATTTTTGTTTAAATCTTGAAACAAAAAAACGTATGTTATTTTAACAACAAGAAGTGAACCAGGTAATGGCAGTGAGGTAAAGTGGTCTAGAGGATAAGACTGATCGCTTCATAATGCAAATGCAAATGTAAATGTACTCGGTTTGATTCACAGCTATACTCCTATACCCCATATGTTATTTTTACCATTTTGTTCGTCACCCCATTATATTGACTTGTTTATCTCTTTTTAAGGGGACACCCCCCCCCCCCCCCACCTCTTCAACAAAGGGGAAAATGACACGTGATACTTTTTCTTTAACAAGCGACTCTCTGATTTATTTAGAATACTTCCTTTCCTACACATATGATACAACAATAAGTATTAACAGGAAAAAACTCATGCTGATTGGCAGTTGGACACGTTAGTCTCGTGGATAGGCGATCGCCTGGTAACTGGAAGGTTTCGGGTTCGAAACCCAGCTAGTGCAACTTTTTTCTTCTGTTTTGTTTTACTTAAACAAAAACAAAGAATGATTTTAACCCATTTTTATGTCACTCAAAGTACATATTTATTGTTATTCTTTTAATCGATCGATACAATGAGCTTATAATGAACTTGTAAACAAAGTAAAGTATTATACGAAGTACACAAAGGACAGCAATATTATTCTGTTTTATCCATCAAACATAATCATATTCAATACTTTTTCAGTCCGAATGAGAAGGTGAGAGAGAAAGAGAAAGAAAGAAAGAGAGCCAGAAAGAGACAAGAAAAGAGAATCCAATACCCCCATTAATCAAATAAGGTCTGAGAATCTCAATCCACAGGCGCGGATCTAGGATTTGTTAGGGGGGCCCAATTTGAAATTATGCTAGCCAAATATTGGTACGTAATGGTGACACCGGCAGTGGCGAAATGAGCAAAAACGTTTGGGGTTGGGGGTGGGGGGGGGGGGGGGCTTGTAGAGAAAAAAATCCGCACCACCCACTTTTACATGCAGGCCCCGCTGAACGTTTCTCTAAGTAGGTTGGGGGTGTTGTATTTACGATAAGGCAGAGCGTAGCGTTAATTGGCGTGGGTTCTGTTAGGGAGCCCCTTTAGGGGGTCTTTTTTTTTTTTTTTTTTTTTTTTTTTTGGCAGTCGTGGTCGTCAGCTTGCTGGCGGTCGTCAGCTTGCTGGCGGTCGTCAGCTTGCTGGCGGTCGTCAGCTTGCTGGCGGTCGTCAGCTTGCTGGCGGTCGTCAGCTTGCTGGCGGTCGTCAGCTTGCTGGCGGTCGTCATCGTAGCCGGCGGCCGGTAGCGTTAACCCCAAAGCCATGTCCAATTTTTAAACTACATTCAAGAGTCCCTTATTGCCAGGTTAAACAAGTTTTTTACATTTTCAGTACTACTTTCTTCCTTTTATTCACTCTGTACACTCCCATGCTAACCTTTTCCAGTCTGTAAACAACTTTACAACATGAATTCAATGATGGGCAGGGTTTTACTTCTCATATGAAAGCGCCCAAACTTCGCGAGGTGAAACAAAGGGTCTTTCAATTCAACCCCAATATGGGCTAACAACTGGCCTGCATACCCGAGCAGAATCATTTTATGCTCGACAAAGACACACAGCCTTGGGTAAAGAGGTCCATTATTATTAATTTGTTTAGTTATATTTTTTCATTGACACTACACTATTAAATATCAGGAATATTGGATGCTCTGTTTCAAATACAGTCCAGATTGCCGAGCAATGAATTATCTCATGCTTCTTGTCCAAAAACCATATCTAACTGGTTTTTAAAACGGTATCATTTTAATTTCTATTTCCCAGCATTATTTTGAACTGTCTTGAACTGAAGTTGTTTTCCTTTTTTGAAATGACACTACAGCCATTCTATTCTGTTCCTGTAGGCGTATTGAAAGAGCTTGTCCTCTCAGACAAGGAGAAAGGGCTATTTTAAGTACCTTTAGGGACAATACATCAAAATAATGCGGTCATTGTTGCAATGTCAGGAATGCTATTTCTACCTCTTTGGAAATCCTCGCAATGACAAAAGTATTCACTCGATGATGGGAGTGTCCGTTCTTTTCTTCAATTCATTAATTGATGCCATGTTAGAAAGAGCTGAGTAGTTTGTTACGTAAATATTCAAATATAGCCGATGTGGGCTATTTAAAAAAAACTGAATCGAATAGCCTGCATCTTTAATATGAATAACAATGAGCAGTGCCTAAATACAGCTGCACTGCATTTCTAAGTTAGCTTCAACGGAATGTTACTTTCAATGGCATGTTAGTTTTAATGCACCTGTTTCTAAACATAACAATCATTAAATCAGCATCAGAAAGTGTTAACAACTAAAAGCGAACCAGGTAATCGCAGTGAGGCAAAGTGGTCTTGTGGATAGGCGACCGCCTAGTAGTTGGAAGGTATCGGGTTCGATACCCAGCTAGTCCATATTTTTGTTTAAATCTTGAAACAAAAAAACGTATGTTATTTTAACAACAAGAAGTGAACCAGGTAATGGCAGTGAGGTAAAGTGGTCTAGAGGATAAGACTGATCGCTTCATAATGCAAATGCAAATGTAAATGTACTCGGTTTGATTCACAGCTATACTCCTATACCCCATATGTTATTTTTACCATTTTGTTCGTCACCCCATTATATTGACTTGTTTATCTCTTTTTAAGGGGACACCCCCCCCCCCCCCCACCTCTTCAACAAAGGGGAAAATGACACGTGATACTTTTTCTTTAACAAGCGACTCTCTGATTTATTTAGAATACTTCCTTTCCTACACATATGATACAACAATAAGTATTAACAGGAAAAAACTCATGCTGATTGGCAGTTGGACACGTTAGTCTCGTGGATAGACGATCGCCTGGTAACTGGAAGGTTTCGGGTTCGAAACCCAGCTAGTGCAACTTTTTTCTTCTGTTTTGTTTTACTTAAACAAAAACAAAGAATGATTTTAACCCATTTTTATGTCACTCAAAGTACATATTTATTGTTATTCTTTTAATCGATCGATACAATGAGCTTATAATGAACTTGTAAACAAAGTAAAGTATTATACGAAGTACACAAAGGACAGCAATATTATTCTGTTTTATCCATCAAACATAATCATATTCAATACTTTTTCAGTCCGAATGAGAAGGTGAGAGAGAAAGAGAAAGAAAGAAAGAGAGCCAGAAAGAGACAAGAAAAGAGAATCCAATACCCCCATTAATCAAATAAGGTCTGAGAATCTCAATCCACAGGCGCGGATCTAGGATTTGTTAGGGGGGCCCAATTTGAAATTATGCTAGCCAAATATTGGTACGTAATGGTGACACCGGCAGTGGCGAAATGAGCAAAAACGTTTGGGGTTGGGGGTGGGGGGGGGGGGGGGGGGCTTGTAGAGAAAAAAATCCGCACCACCCACTTTTACATGCAGGCCCCGCTGAACGTTTCTCTAAGTAGGTTGGGGGTGTTGTATTTACGATAAGGCAGAGCGTAGCGTTAATTGGCGTGGGTTCTGTTAGGGAGCCCCTTTAGGGGGTCTTTTTTTTTTTTTTTTTTTTTTTTTTTTGGCAGTCGTGGTCGTCAGCTTGCTGGCGGGCGGTCGTCAGCTTGCTGGCGGGCGGTCGTCAGCTTGCTGGCGGGCGGTCGTCAGCTTGCTGGCGGGCGGTCGTCAGCTTGCTGGCGGGCGGTCGTCAGCTTGCTGGCGGGCGGTCGTCAGCTTGCTGGCGGGCGGTCGTCAGCTTGCTGGCGGTCGTCATCGTAGCCGGCGGCCGGTAGCGTTAGCCCCAAAGCCATGTCCAATTTTTAAACTACATTCAAGAGTCCCTTATTGCCAGGTTAAACAAGTTTTTTACATTTTCAGTACTACTTTCTTCCTTTTATTCACTCTGTACACTCCCATGCTAACCTTTTCCAGTCTGTAAACAACTTTACAACATGAATTCAATGATGGGCAGGGTTTTACTTCTCATATGAAAGCGCCCAAACTTCGCGAGGTGAAACAAAGGGTCTTTCAATTCAACCCCAATATGGGCTAACAACTGGCCTGCATACCCGAGCAGAATCATTTTATGCTCGACAAAGACACACAGCCTTGGGTAAAGAGGTCCATTATTATTAATTTGTTTAGTTATATTTTTTCATTGACACTACACTATTAAATATCAGGAATATTGGATGCTCTGTTTCAAATACAGTCCAGATTGCCGAGCAATGAATTATCTCATGCTTCTTGTCCAAAAACCATATCTAACTGGTTTTTAAAACGGTATCATTTTAATTTCTATTTCCCAGCATTATTTTGAACTGTCTTGAACTGAAGTTGTTTTCCTTTTTTGAAATGACACTACAGCCATTCTATTCTGTTCCTGTAGACGTATTGAAAGAGCTTGTCCTCTCAGACAAGGAGAAAGGGCTATTTTAAGTACCTTTAGGGACAATACATCAAAATAATGCGGTCATTGTTGCAATGTCAGGAATGCTATTTCTACCTCTTTGGAAATCCTCGCAATGACAAAAGTATTCACTCGATGATGGGAGTGTCCGTTCTTTTCTTCAATTCATTAATTGATGCCATGTTAGAAAGAGCTGAGTAGTTTGTTACGTAAATATTCAAATATAGCCGATGTGGGCTATTTAAAAAAAACTGAATCGAATAGCCTGCATCTTTAATATGAATAACAATGAGCAGTGCCTAAATACAGCTGCACTGCATTTCTAAGTTAGCTTCAACGGAATGTTACTTTCAATGGCATGTTAGTTTTAATGCACCTGTTTCTAAACATAACAATCATTAAATCAGCATCAGAAAGTGTTAACAACTAAAAGCGAACCAGGTAATCGCAGTGAGGCAAAGTGGTCTTGTGGATAGGCGACCGCCTAGTAGTTGGAAGGTATCGGGTTCGATACCCAGCTAGTCCATATTTTTGTTTAAATCTTGAAACAAAAAAACGTATGTTATTTTAACAACAAGAAGTGAACCAGGTAATGGCAGTGAGGTAAAGTGGTCTAGAGGATAAGACTGATCGCTTCATAATGCAAATGCAAATGTAAATGTACTCGGTTTGATTCACAGCTATACTCCTATACCCCATATGTTATTTTTACCATTTTGTTCGTCACCCCATTATATTGACTTGTTTATCTCTTTTTAAGGGGACACCCCCCCCCCCCCCCCCACCTCTTCAACAAAGGGGAAAATGACACGTGATACTTTTTCTTTAACAAGCGACTCTCTGATTTATTTAGAATACTTCCTTTCCTACACATATGATACAACAATAAGTATTAACAGGAAAAAACTCATGCTGATTGGCAGTTGGACACGTTAGTCTCGTGGATAGACGATCGCCTGGTAACTGGAAGGTTTCGGGTTCGAAACCCAGCTAGTGCAACTTTTTTCTTCTGTTTTGTTTTACTTAAACAAAAACAAAGAATGATTTTAACCCATTTTTATGTCACTCAAAGTACATATTTATTGTTATTCTTTTAATCGATCGATACAATGAGCTTATAATGAACTTGTAAACAAAGTAAAGTATTATACGAAGTACACAAAGGACAGCAATATTATTCTGTTTTATCCATCAAACATAATCATATTCAATACTTTTTCAGTCCGAATGAGAAGGTGAGAGAGAAAGAGAAAGAAAGAAAGAGAGCCAGAAAGAGACAAGAAAAGAGAATCCAATACCCCCATTAATCAAATAAGGTCTGAGAATCTCAATCCACAGGCGCGGATCTAGGATTTGTTAGGGGGGCCCAATTTGAAATTATGCTAGCCAAATATTGGTACGTAATGGTGACACCGGCAGTGGCGAAATGAGCAAAAACGTTTGGGGTTGGGGGTGGGGGGGGGGGGGCTTGTAGAGAAAAAAATCCGCACCACCCACTTTTACATGCAGGCCCCGCTGAACGTTTCTCTAAGTAGGTTGGGGGTGTTGTATTTACGATAAGGCAGAGCGTAGCGTTAATTGGCGTGGGTTCTGTTAGGGAGCCCCTTTAGGGGGTCTTTTTTTTTTTTTTTTTTTTTTTTTTTTGGCAGTCGTGGTCGTCAGCTTGCTGGCGGTCGTCAGCTTGCTGGCGGTCGTCAGCTTGCTGGCGGTCGTCAGCTTGCTGGCGGTCGTCAGCTTGCTGGCGGTCGTCAGCTTGCTGGCGGTCGTCAGCTTGCTGGCGGTCGTCATCGTAGCCGGCGGCCGGTAGCGTTAGCCCCAAAGCCATGTCCAATTTTTAAACTACATTCAAGAGTCCCTTATTGCCAGGTTAAACAAGTTTTTTACATTTTCAGTACTACTTTCTTCCTTTTATTCACTCTGTACACTCCCATGCTAACCTTTTCCAGTCTGTAAACAACTTTACAACATGAATTCAATGATGGGCAGGGTTTTACTTCTCATATGAAAGCGCCCAAACTTCGCGAGGTGAAACAAAGGGTCTTTCAATTCAACCCCAATATGGGCTAACAACTGGCCTGCATACCCGAGCAGAATCATTTTATGCTCGACAAAGACACACAGCCTTGGGTAAAGAGGTCCATTATTATTAATTTGTTTAGTTATATTTTTTCATTGACACTACACTATTAAATATCAGGAATATTGGATGCTCTGTTTCAAATACAGTCCAGATTGCCGAGCAATGAATTATCTCATGCTTCTTGTCCAAAAACCATATCTAACTGGTTTTTAAAACGGTATCATTTTAATTTCTATTTCCCAGCATTATTTTGAACTGTCTTGAACTGAAGTTGTTTTCCTTTTTTGAAATGACACTACAGCCATTCTATTCTGTTCCTGTAGGCGTATTGAAAGAGCTTGTCCTCTCAGACAAGGAGAAAGGGCTATTTTAAGTACCTTTAGGGACAATACATCAAAATAATGCGGTCATTGTTGCAATGTCAGGAATGCTATTTCTACCTCTTTGGAAATCCTCGCAATGACAAAAGTATTCACTCGATGATGGGAGTGTCCGTTCTTTTCTTCAATTCATTAATTGATGCCATGTTAGAAAGAGCTGAGTAGTTTGTTACGTAAATATTCAAATATAGCCGATGTGGGCTATTTAAAAAAAACTGAATCGAATAGCCTGCATCTTTAATATGAATAACAATGAGCAGTGCCTAAATACAGCTGCACTGCATTTCTAAGTTAGCTTCAACGGAATGTTACTTTCAATGGCATGTTAGTTTTAATGCACCTGTTTCTAAACATAACAATCATTAAATCAGCATCAGAAAGTGTTAACAACTAAAAGCGAACCAGGTAATCGCAGTGAGGCAAAGTGGTCTTGTGGATAGGCGACCGCCTAGTAGTTGGAAGGTATCGGGTTCGATACCCAGCTAGTCCATATTTTTGTTTAAATCTTGAAACAAAAAAACGTATGTTATTTTAACAACAAGAAGTGAACCAGGTAATGGCAGTGAGGTAAAGTGGTCTAGAGGATAAGACTGATCGCTTCATAATGCAAATGCAAATGTAAATGTACTCGGTTTGATTCACAGCTATACTCCTATACCCCATATGTTATTTTTACCATTTTGTTCGTCACCCCATTATATTGACTTGTTTATCTCTTTTTAAGGGGACACCCCCCCCCCCCCCCACCTCTTCAACAAAGGGGAAAATGACACGTGATACTTTTTCTTTAACAAGCGACTCTCTGATTTATTTAGAATACTTCCTTTCCTACACATATGATACAACAATAAGTATTAACAGGAAAAAACTCATGCTGATTGGCAGTTGGACACGTTAGTCTCGTGGATAGGCGATCGCCTGGTAACTGGAAGGTTTCGGGTTCGAAACCCAGCTAGTGCAACTTTTTTCTTCTGTTTTGTTTTACTTAAACAAAAACAAAGAATGATTTTAACCCATTTTTATGTCACTCAAAGTACATATTTATTGTTATTCTTTTAATCGATCGATACAATGAGCTTATAATGAACTTGTAAACAAAGTAAAGTATTATACGAAGTACACAAAGGACAGCAATATTATTCTGTTTTATCCATCAAACATAATCATATTCAATACTTTTTCAGTCCGAATGAGAAGGTGAGAGAGAAAGAGAAAGAAAGAAAGAGAGCCAGAAAGAGACAAGAAAAGAGAATCCAATACCCCCATTAATCAAATAAGGTCTGAGAATCTCAATCCACAGGCGCGGATCTAGGATTTGTTAGGGGGGCCCAATTTGAAATTATGCTAGCCAAATATTGGTACGTAATGGTGACACCGGCAGTGGCGAAATGAGCAAAAACGTTTGGGGTTGGGGGTGGGGGGGGGGGGGGGGGCTTGTAGAGAAAAAAATCCGCACCACCCACTTTTACATGCAGGCCCCGCTGAACGTTTCTCTAAGTAGGTTGGGGGTGTTGTATTTACGATAAGGCAGAGCGTAGCGTTAATTGGCGTGGGTTCTGTTAGGGAGCCCCTTTAGGGGGTCTTTTTTTTTTTTTTTTTTTTTTTTTTTTGGCAGTCGTGGTCGTCAGCTTGCTGGCGGTCGTCAGCTTGCTGGCGGTCGTCAGCTTGCTGGCGGTCGTCAGCTTGCTGGCGGTCGTCAGCTTGCTGGCGGTCGTCAGCTTGCTGGCGGTCGTCAGCTTGCTGGCGGTCGTCAGCTTGCTGGCGGTCGTCATCGTAGCCGACGGCCGGTAGCGTTAGCCCCAAAGCCATGTCCAATTTTTAAACTACATTCAAGAGTCCCCTTATTGCCAGGTTAAACAAGTTTTTTACATTTTCAGTACTACTTTCTTCCTTTTATTCACTCTGTACACTCCCATGCTAACCTTTTCCAGTCTGTAAACAACTTTACAACATGAATTCAATGATGGGCAGGGTTTTACTTCTCATATGAAAGCGCCCAAACTTCGCGAGGTGAAACAAAGGGTCTTTCAATTCAACCCCAATATGGGCTAACAACTGGCCTGCATACCCGAGCAGAATCATTTTATGCTCGACAAAGACACACAGCCTTGGGTAAAGAGGTCCATTATTATTAATTTGTTTAGTTATATTTTTTCATTGACACTACACTATTAAATATCAGGAATATTGGATGCTCTGTTTCAAATACAGTCCAGATTGCCGAGCAATGAATTATCTCATGCTTCTTGTCCAAAAACCATATCTAACTGGTTTTTAAAACGGTATCATTTTAATTTCTATTTCCCAGCATTATTTGAACTGTCTTGAACTGAAGTTGTTTTCCTTTTTGAAATGACACTACAGCCATTCTATTCTGTTCCTGTAGGCGTATTGAAAGAGCTTGTCCTCTCAGACAAGGAGAAAGGGCTATTTTAAGTACCTTTAGGGACAATACATCAAAATAATGCGGTCATTGTTGCAATGTCAGGAATGCTATTTCTACCTCTTTGGAAATCCTCGCAATGACAAAAGTATTCACTCGATGATGGGAGTGTCCGTTCTTTTCTTCAATTCATTAATTGATGCCATGTTAGAAAGAGCTGAGTAGTTTGTTACGTAAATATTCAAATATAGCCGATGTGGGCTATTTAAAAAAAACTGAATCGAATAGCCTGCATCTTTAATATGAATAACAATGAGCAGTGCCTAAATACAGCTGCACTGCATTTCTAAGTTAGCTTCAACGGAATGTTACTTTCAATGGCATGTTAGTTTTAATGCACCTGTTTCTAAACATAACAATCATTAAATCAGCATCAGAAAGTGTTAACAACTAAAAGCGAACCAGGTAATCGCAGTGAGGCAAAGTGGTCTTGTGGATAGGCGACCGCCTAGTAGTTGGAAGGTATCGGGTTCGATACCCAGCTAGTCCATATTTTTGTTTAAATCTTGAAACAAAAAAACGTATGTTATTTTAACAACAAGAAGTGAACCAGGTAATGGCAGTGAGGTAAAGTGGTCTAGAGGATAAGACTGATCGCTTCATAATGCAAATGCAAATGTAAATGTACTCGGTTTGATTCACAGCTATACTCCTATACCCCATATGTTATTTTTACCATTTTGTTCGTCACCCCATTATATTGACTTGTTTATCTCTTTTTAAGGGGACACCCCCCCCCCCCACCTCTTCAACAAAGGGGAAAATGACACGTGATACTTTTTCTTTAACAAGCGACTCTCTGATTTATTTAGAATACTTCCTTTCCTACACATATGATACAACAATAAGTATTAACAGGAAAAAACTCATGCTGATTGGCAGTTGGACACGTTAGTCTCGTGGATAGGCGATCGCCTGGTAACTGGAAGGTTTCGGGTTCGAAACCCAGCTAGTGCAACTTTTTTCTTCTGTTTTGTTTTACTTAAACAAAAACAAAGAATGATTTTAACCCATTTTTATGTCACTCAAAGTACATATTTATTGTTATTCTTTTAATCGATCGATACAATGAGCTTATAATGAACTTGTAAACAAAGTAAAGTATTATACGAAGTACACAAAGGACAGCAATATTATTCTGTTTTATCCATCAAACATAATCATATTCAATACTTTTTCAGTCCGAATGAGAAGGTGAGAGAGAAAGAGAAAGAAAGAAAGAGAGCCAGAAAGAGACAAGAAAGAGAATCCAATACCCCCATTAATCAAATAAGGTCTGAGAATCTCAATCCACAGGCGCGGATCTAGGATTTGTTAGGGGGGCCCAATTTGAAATTATGCTAGCCAAATATTGGTACGTAATGGTGACACCGGCAGTGGCGAAATGAGCAAAAACGTTTGGGGTTGGGGGTGGGGGGGGGGGGGGGGGGGCTTGTAGAGAAAAAAATCCGCACCACCCACTTTTACATGCAGGCCCCGCTGAACGTTTCTCTAAGTAGGTTGGGGGTGTTGTATTTACGATAAGGCAGAGCGTAGCGTTAATTGGCGTGGGTTCTGTTAGGGAGCCCCTTTAGGGGGTCTTTTTTTTTTTTTTTTTTTTTTTTTTGGCAGTCGTGGTCGTCAGCTTGCTGGCGGTCGTCAGCTTGCTGGCGGTCGTCAGCTTGCTGGCGGTCGTCAGCTTGCTGGCGGTCGTCAGCTTGCTGGCGGTCGTCAGCTTGCTGGCGGTCGTCAGCTTGCTGGCGGTCGTCAGCTTGCTGGCGGTCGTCATCGTAGCCGACGGCCGGTAGCGTTAGCCCCAAAGCCATGTCCAATTTTTAAACTACATTCAAGAGTCCCTTATTGCCAGGTTAAACAAGTTTTTTACATTTTCAGTACTACTTTCTTCCTTTTATTCACTCTGTACACTCCCATGCTAACCTTTTCCAGTCTGTAAACAACTTTACAACATGAATTCAATGATGGGCAGGGTTTTACTTCTCATATGAAAGCGCCCAAACTTCGCGAGGTGAAACAAAGGGTCTTTCAATTCAACCCCAATATGGGCTAACAACTGGCCTGCATACCCGAGCAGAATCATTTTATGCTCGACAAAGACACACAGCCTTGGGTAAAGAGGTCCATTATTATTAATTTGTTTAGTTATATTTTTTCATTGACACTACACTATTAAATATCAGGAATATTGGATGCTCTGTTTCAAATACAGTCCAGATTGCCGAGCAATGAATTATCTCATGCTTCTTGTCCAAAAACCATATCTAACTGGTTTTTTAAAACGGTATCATTTTAATTTCTATTTCCCAGCATTATTTTGAACTGTCTTGAACTGAAGTTGTTTTCCTTTTTGAAATGACACTACAGCCATTCTATTCTGTTCCTGTAGGCGTATTGAAAGAGCTTGTCCTCTCAGACAAGGAGAAAGGGCTATTTTAAGTACCTTTAGGGACAATACATCAAAATAATGCGGTCATTGTTGCAATGTCAGGAATGCTATTTCTACCTCTTTGGAAATCCTCGCAATGACAAAAGTATTCACTCGATGATGGGAGTGTCCGTTCTTTTCTTCAATTCATTAATTGATGCCATGTTAGAAAGAGCTGAGTAGTTTGTTACGTAAATATTCAAATATAGCCGATGTGGGCTATTTAAAAAAAACTGAATCGAATAGCCTGCATCTTTAATATGAATAACAATGAGCAGTGCCTAAATACAGCTGCACTGCATTTCTAAGTTAGCTTCAACGGAATGTTACTTTCAATGGCATGTTAGTTTTAATGCACCTGTTTCTAAACATAACAATCATTAAATCAGCATCAGAAAGTGTTAACAACTAAAAGCGAACCAGGTAATCGCAGTGAGGCAAAGTGGTCTTGTGGATAGGCGACCGCCTAGTAGTTGGAAGGTATCGGGTTCGATACCCAGCTAGTCCATATTTTTGTTTAAATCTTGAAACAAAAAAACGTATGTTATTTTAACAACAAGAAGTGAACCAGGTAATGGCAGTGAGGTAAAGTGGTCTAGAGGATAAGACTGATCGCTTCATAATGCAAATGCAAATGTAAATGTACTCGGTTTGATTCACAGCTATACTCCTATACCCCATATGTTATTTTTACCATTTTGTTCGTCACCCCATTATATTGACTTGTTTATCTCTTTTTAAGGGGACACCCCCCCCCCCCACCTCTTCAACAAAGGGGAAAATGACACGTGATACTTTTTCTTTAACAAGCGACTCTCTGATTTATTTAGAATACTTCCTTTCCTACACATATGATACAACAATAAGTATTAACAGGAAAAAACTCATGCTGATTGGCAGTTGGACACGTTAGTCTCGTGGATAGGCGATCGCCTGGTAACTGGAAGGTTTCGGGTTCGAAACCCAGCTAGTGCAACTTTTTTCTTCTGTTTTGTTTTACTTAAACAAAAACAAAGAATGATTTTTAACCCATTTTTATGTCACTCAAAGTACATATTTATTGTTATTCTTTTAATCGATCGATACAATGAGCTTATAATGAACTTGTAAACAAAGTAAAGTATTATACGAAGTACACAAAGGACAGCAATATTATTCTGTTTTATCCATCAAACATAATCATATTCAATACTTTTTCAGTCCGAATGAGAAGGTGAGAGAGAAAGAGAAAGAAAGAAAGAGAGCCAGAAAGAGACAAGAAAAGAGAATCCAATACCCCCATTAATCAAATAAGGTCTGAGAATCTCAATCCACAGGCGCGGATCTAGGATTTGTTAGGGGGGCCCAATTTGAAATTATGCTAGCCAAATATTGGTACGTAATGGTGACACCGGCAGTGGCGAAATGAGCAAAAACGTTTGGGGTTGGGGGTGGGGGGGGGGGGGGGGGGGGGGGCTTGTAGAGAAAAAAATCCGCACCACCCACTTTTACATGCAGGCCCCGCTGAACGTTTCTCTAAGTAGGTTGGGGGTGTTGTATTTACGATAAGGCAGAGCGTAGCGTTAATTGGCGTGGGTTCTGTTAGGGAGCCCCTTTAGGAGGTCTTTTTTTTTTTTTTTTTTTTTTTTTTTTTGGCAGTCGTGGTCGTGGTCGTCAGCTTGCTGGCGGTCGTCAGCTTGCTGGCGGTCGTCAGCGTTAGCCCCAAAGCCATGTCCAATTTTTAAACTACATTCAAGAGTCCCTTATTGCCAGGTTAAACAAGTTTTTTACATTTTCAGTACTACTTTCTTCCTTTTATTCACTCTGTACACTCCCATGCTAACCTTTTCCAGTCTGTAAACAACTTTACAACATGAATTCAATGATGGGCAGGGTTTTACTTCTCATATGAAAGCGCCCAAACTTCGCGAGGTGAAACAAAGGGTCTTTCAATTCAACCCCAATATGGGCTAACAACTGGCCTGCATACCCGAGCAGAATCATTTTATGCTCGACAAAGACACACAGCCTTGGGTAAAGAGGTCCATTATTATTAATTTGTTTAGTTATATTTTTCATTGACACTACACTATTAAATATCAGGAATATTGGATGCTCTGTTTCAAATACAGTCCAGATTGCCGAGCAATGAATTATCTCATGCTTCTTGTCCAAAAACCATATCTAACTGGTTTTTAAAACGGTATCATTTTAATTTCTATTTCCCAGCATTATTTTGAACTGTCTTGAACTGAAGTTGTTTTCCTTTTTTGAAATGACACTACAGCCATTCTATTCTGTTCCTGTAGGCGTATTGAAAGAGCTTGTCCTCTCAGACAAGGAGAAAGGGCTATTTTAAGTACCTTTAGGGACAATACATCAAAATAATGCGGTCATTGTTGCAATGTCAGGAATGCTATTTCTACCTCTTTGGAAATCCTCGCAATGACAAAAGTATTCACTCGATGATGGGAGTGTCCGTTCTTTTCTTCAATTCATTAATTGATGCCATGTTAGAAAGAGCTGAGTAGTTTGTTACGTAAATATTCAAATATAGCCGATGTGGGCTATTTAAAAAAAACTGAATCGAATAGCCTGCATCTTTAATATGAATAACAATGAGCAGTGCCTAAATACAGCTGCACTGCATTTCTAAGTTAGCTTCAACGGAATGTTACTTTCAATGGCATGTTAGTTTTAATGCACCTGTTTCTAAACATAACAATCATTAAATCAGCATCAGAAAGTGTTAACAACTAAAAGCGAACCAGGTAATCGCAGTGAGGCAAAGTGGTCTTGTGGATAGGCGACCGCCTAGTAGTTGGAAGGTATCGGGTTCGATACCCAGCTAGTCCATATTTTTGTTTAAATCTTGAAACAAAAAAACGTATGTTATTTTAACAACAAGAAGTGAACCAGGTAATGGCAGTGAGGTAAAGTGGTCTAGAGGATAAGACTGATCGCTTCATAATGCAAATGCAAATGTAAATGTACTCGGTTTGATTCACAGCTATACTCCTATACCCCATATGTTATTTTTACCATTTTGTTCGTCACCCCATTATATTGACTTGTTTATCTCTTTTTAAGGGGACACCCCCCCCCCCCCCCACCTCTTCAACAAAGGGGAAAATGACACGTGATACTTTTTCTTTAACAAGCGACTCTCTGATTTATTTAGAATACTTCCTTTCCTACACATATGATACAACAATAAGTATTAACAGGAAAAAACTCATGCTGATTGGCAGTTGGACACGTTAGTCTCGTGGATAGGCGATCGCCTGGTAACTGGAAGGTTTCGGGTTCGAAACCCAGCTAGTGCAACTTTTTTCTTCTGTTTTGTTTTACTTAAACAAAAACAAAGAATGATTTTAACCCATTTTTATGTCACTCAAAGTACATATTTATTGTTATTCTTTTAATCGATCGATACAATGAGCTTATAATGAACTTGTAAACAAAGTAAAGTATTATACGAAGTACACAAAGGACAGCAATATTATTCTGTTTTATCCATCAAACATAATCATATTCAATACTTTTTCAGTCCGAATGAGAAGGTGAGAGAGAAAGAGAAAGAAAGAAAGAGAGCCAGAAAGAGACAAGAAAAGAGAATCCAATACCCCATTAATCAAATAAGGTCTGAGAATCTCAATCCACAGGCGCGGATCTAGGATTTGTTAGGGGGGCCCAATTTGAAATTATGCTAGCCAAATATTGGTACGTAATGGTGACACCGGCAGTGGCGAAATGAGCAAAAACGTTTGGGGTTGGGGGTGGGGGGGGGGGGGGGGGGGGCTTGTAGAGAAAAAAATCCGCACCACCCACTTTTACATGCAGGCCCCGCTGAACGTTTCTCTAAGTAGGTTGGGGGTGTTGTATTTACGATAAGGCAGAGCGTAGCGTTAATTGGCGTGGGTTCTGTTAGGGAGCCCCTTTAGGGGTCTTTTTTTTTTTTTTTTTTTTTTTTTTTTGGCAGTCGTGGTCGTCAGCTTGCTGGCGGGCGGTCGTCAGCTTGCTGGCGGTCGTCATCGTAGCCGGCGGCCGGTAGCGTTAGCCCCAAAGCCATGTCCAATTTTTAAACTACATTCAAGAGTCCCTTATTGCCAGGTTAAACAAGTTTTTTACATTTTCAGTACTACTTTCTTCCTTTTATTCACTCTGTACACTCCCATGCTAACCTTTTCCAGTCTGTAAACAACTTTACAACATGAATTCAATGATGGGCAGGGTTTTACTTCTCATATGAAAGCGCCCAAACTTCGCGAGGTGAAACAAAGGGTCTTTCAATTCAACCCCAATATGGGCTAACAACTGGCCTGCATACCCGAGCAGAATCATTTTATGCTCGACAAAGACACACAGCCTTGGGTAAAGAGGTCCATTATTATTAATTTGTTTAGTTATATTTTTTCATTGACACTACACTATTAAATATCAGGAATATTGGATGCTCTGTTTCAAATACAGTCCAGATTGCCGAGCAATGAATTATCTCATGCTTCTTGTCCAAAAACCATATCTAACTGGTTTTAAAACGGTATCATTTTAATTTCTATTTCCCAGCATTATTTGAACTGTCTTGAACTGAAGTTGTTTTCCTTTTTTGAAATGACACTACAGCCATTCTATTCTGTTCCTGTAGGCGTATTGAAAGAGCTTGTCCTCTCAGACAAGGAGAAAGGGCTATTTTAAGTACCTTTAGGGACAATACATCAAAATAATGCGGTCATTGTTGCAATGTCAGGAATGCTATTTCTACCTCTTTGGAAATCCTCGCAATGACAAAAGTATTCACTCGATGATGGGAGTGTCCGTTCTTTTCTTCAATTCATTAATTGATGCCATGTTAGAAAGAGCTGAGTAGTTTGTTACGTAAATATTCAAATATAGCCGATGTGGGCTATTTAAAAAAAACTGAATCGAATAGCCTGCATCTTTAATATGAATAACAATGAGCAGTGCCTAAATACAGCTGCACTGCATTTCTAAGTTAGCTTCAACGGAATGTTACTTTCAATGGCATGTTAGTTTTAATGCACCTGTTTCTAAACATAACAATCATTAAATCAGCATCAGAAAGTGTTAACAACTAAAAGCGAACCAGGTAATCGCAGTGAGGCAAAGTGGTCTTGTGGATAGGCGACCGCCTAGTAGTTGGAAGGTATCGGGTTCGATACCCAGCTAGTCCATATTTTTGTTTAAATCTTGAAACAAAAAAACGTATGTTATTTTAACAACAAGAAGTGAACCAGGTAATGGCAGTGAGGTAAAGTGGTCTAGAGGATAAGACTGATCGCTTCATAATGCAAATGCAAATGTAAATGTACTCGGTTTGATTCACAGCTATACTCCTATACCCCATATGTTATTTTTACCATTTTGTTCGTCACCCCATTATATTGACTTGTTTATCTCTTTTTAAGGGGACACCCCCCCCCCCCCCACCTCTTCAACAAAGGGGAAAATGACACGTGATACTTTTTCTTTAACAAGCGACTCTCTGATTTATTTAGAATACTTCCTTTCCTACACATATGATACAACAATAAGTATTAACAGGAAAAAACTCATGCTGATTGGCAGTTGGACACGTTAGTCTCGTGGATAGGCGATCGCCTGGTAACTGGAAGGTTTCGGGTTCGAAACCCAGCTAGTGCAACTTTTTTCTTCTGTTTTGTTTTACTTAAACAAAAACAAAGAATGATTTTAACCCATTTTTATGTCACTCAAAGTACATATTTATTGTTATTCTTTTAATCGATCGATACAATGAGCTTATAATGAACTTGTAAACAAAGTAAAGTATTATACGAAGTACACAAAGGACAGCAATATTATTCTGTTTTATCCATCAAACATAATCATATTCAATACTTTTTCAGTCCGAATGAGAAGGTGAGAGAGAAAGAGAAAGAAAGAAAGAGAGCCAGAAAGAGACAAGAAAAGAGAATCCAATACCCCCATTAATCAAATAAGGTCTGAGAATCTCAATCCACAGGCGCGGATCTAGGATTTGTTAGGGGGGCCCAATTTGAAATTATGCTAGCCAAATATTGGTACGTAATGGTGACACCGGCAGTGGCGAAATGAGCAAAAACGTTTGGGGTTGGGGGTGGGGGGGGGGGGGGGGGGCTTGTAGAGAAAAAAATCCGCACCACCCCACTTTTACATGCAGGCCCCGCTGAACGTTTCTCTAAGTAGGTTGGGGGTGTTGTATTTACGATAAGGCAGAGCGTAGCGTTAATTGGCGTGGGTTCTGTTAGGGAGCCCTTTAGGAGGTCTTTTTTTTTTTTTTTTTTTTTTTTTTTTGGCAGTCGTGGTCGTGGTCGTCAGCTTGCTGGCGGTCGTCAGCTTGCTGGCGGTCGTCAGCTTGCTGGCGGTCGTCAGCGTTAGCCCCAAAGCCATGTCCAATTTTTAAACTACATTCAAGAGTCCCTTATTGCCAGGTTAAACAAGTTTTTTACATTTTCAGTACTACTTTCTTCCTTTTATTCACTCTGTACACTCCCATGCTAACCTTTTCCAGTCTGTAAACAACTTTACAACATGAATTCAATGATGGGCAGGGTTTTACTTCTCATATGAAAGCGCCCAAACTTCGCGAGGTGAAACAAAGGGTCTTTCAATTCAACCCCAATATGGGCTAACAACTGGCCTGCATACCCGAGCAGAATCATTTTATGCTCGACAAAGACACACAGCCTTGGGTAAAGAGGTCCATTATTATTAATTTGTTTAGTTATATTTTTTCATTGACACTACACTATTAAATATCAGGAATATTGGATGCTCTGTTTCAAATACAGTCCAGATTGCCGAGCAATGAATTATCTCATGCTTCTTGTCCAAAAACCATATCTAACTGGTTTTTAAAACGGTATCATTTTAATTTCTATTTCCCAGCATTATTTTGAACTGTCTTGAACTGAAGTTGTTTTCCTTTTTTGAAATGACACTACAGCCATTCTATTCTGTTCCTGTAGGCGTATTGAAAGAGCTTGTCCTCTCAGACAAGGAGAAAGGGCTATTTTAAGTACCTTTAGGGACAATACATCAAAATAATGCGGTCATTGTTGCAATGTCAGGAATGCTATTTCTACCTCTTTGGAAATCCTCGCAATGACAAAAGTATTCACTCGATGATGGGAGTGTCCGTTCTTTTCTTCAATTCATTAATTGATGCCATGTTAGAAAGAGCTGAGTAGTTTGTTACGTAAATATTCAAATATAGCCGATGTGGGCTATTTAAAAAAAACTGAATCGAATAGCCTGCATCTTTAATATGAATAACAATGAGCAGTGCCTAAATACAGCTGCACTGCATTTCTAAGTTAGCTTCAACGGAATGTTACTTTCAATGGCATGTTAGTTTTAATGCACCTGTTTCTAAACATAACAATCATTAAATCAGCATCAGAAAGTGTTAACAACTAAAAGCGAACCAGGTAATCGCAGTGAGGCAAAGTGGTCTTGTGGATAGGCGACCGCCTAGTAGTTGGAAGGTATCGGGTTCGATACCCAGCTAGTCCATATTTTTGTTTAAATCTTGAAACAAAAAAACGTATGTTATTTTAACAACAAGAAGTGAACCAGGTAATGGCAGTGAGGTAAAGTGGTCTAGAGGATAAGACTGATCGCTTCATAATGCAAATGCAAATGTAAATGTACTCGGTTTGATTCACAGCTATACTCCTATACCCCATATGTTATTTTTACCATTTTGTTCGTCACCCCATTATATTGACTTGTTTATCTCTTTTTAAGGGGACACCCCCCCCCCCCCCCACCTCTTCAACAAAGGGGAAAATGACACGTGATACTTTTTCTTTAACAAGCGACTCTCTGATTTATTTAGAATACTTCCTTTCCTACACATATGATACAACAATAAGTATTAACAGGAAAAAACTCATGCTGATTGGCAGTTGGACACGTTAGTCTCGTGGATAGGCGATCGCCTGGTAACTGGAAGGTTTCGGGTTCGAAACCCAGCTAGTGCAACTTTTTTCTTCTGTTTTGTTTTACTTAAACAAAAACAAAGAATGATTTTAACCCATTTTTATGTCACTCAAAGTACATATTTATTGTTATTCTTTTAATCGATCGATACAATGAGCTTATAATGAACTTGTAAACAAAGTAAAGTATTATACGAAGTACACAAAGGACAGCAATATTATTCTGTTTTATCCATCAAACATAATCATATTCAATACTTTTTCAGTCCGAATGAGAAGGTGAGAGAGAAAGAGAAAGAAAGAAAGAGAGCCAGAAAGAGACAAGAAAAGAGAATCCAATACCCCCATTAATCAAATAAGGTCTGAGAATCTCAATCCACAGGCGCGGATCTAGGATTTGTTAGGGGGGCCCAATTTGAAATTATGCTAGCCAAATATTGGTACGTAATGGTGACACCGGCAGTGGCGAAATGAGCAAAAACGTTTGGGGTTGGGGGTGGGGGGGGGGGGGGGGGGCTTGTAGAGAAAAAAATCCGCACCACCCACTTTTACATGCAGGCCCCGCTGAACGTTTCTCTAAGTAGGTTGGGGGTGTTGTATTTACGATAAGGCAGAGCGTAGCGTTAATTGGCGTGGGTTCTGTTAGGGAGCCCCTTTAGGGGGTCTTTTTTTTTTTTTTTTTTTTTTTTTTTTGGCAGTCGTGGTCGTCAGCTTGCTGGCGGTCGTCAGCTTGCTGGCGGTCGTCAGCTTGCTGGCGGTCGTCAGCTTGCTGGCGGTCGTCAGCTTGCTGGCGGTCGTCAGCTTGCTGGCGGTCGTCAGCTTGCTGGCGGTCGTCAGCTTGCTGGCGGTCGTCAGCTTGCTGGCGGTCGTCAGCTTGCTGGCGGTCGTCAGCTTGCTGGCGGTCGTCAGCTTGCTGGCGGTCGTCATCGTAGCCGGCGGCCGGTAGCGTTAGCCCCAAAGCCATGTCCAATTTTTAAACTACATTCAAGAGTCCCTTATTGCCAGGTTAAACAAGTTTTTTACATTTTCAGTACTACTTTCTTCCTTTTATTCACTCTGTACACTCCCATGCTAACCTTTTCCAGTCTGTAAACAACTTTACAACATGAATTCAATGATGGGCAGGGTTTTACTTCTCATATGAAAGCGCCCAAACTTCGCGAGGTGAAACAAAGGGTCTTTCAATTCAACCCCAATATGGGCTAACAACTGGCCTGCATACCCGAGCAGAATCATTTTATGCTCGACAAAGACACACAGCCTTGGGTAAAGAGGTCCATTATTATTAATTTGTTTAGTTATATTTTTTCATTGACACTACACTATTAAATATCAGGAATATTGGATGCTCTGTTTCAAATACAGTCCAGATTGCCGAGCAATGAATTATCTCATGCTTCTTGTCCAAAAACCATATCTAACTGGTTTTTAAAACGGTATCATTTTAATTTCTATTTCCCAGCATTATTTTGAACTGTCTTGAACTGAAGTTGTTTTCCTTTTTTGAAATGACACTACAGCCATTCTATTCTGTTCCTGTAGGCGTATTGAAAGAGCTTGTCCTCTCAGACAAGGAGAAAGGGCTATTTTAAGTACCTTTAGGGACAATACATCAAAATAATGCGGTCATTGTTGCAATGTCAGGAATGCTATTTCTACCTCTTTGGAAATCCTCGCAATGACAAAAGTATTCACTCGATGATGGGAGTGTCCGTTCTTTTCTTCAATTCATTAATTGATGCCATGTTAGAAAGAGCTGAGTAGTTTGTTACGTAAATATTCAAATATAGCCGATGTGGGCTATTTAAAAAAAACTGAATCGAATAGCCTGCATCTTTAATATGAATAACAATGAGCAGTGCCTAAATACAGCTGCACTGCATTTCTAAGTTAGCTTCAACGGAATGTTACTTTCAATGGCATGTTAGTTTTAATGCACCTGTTTCTAAACATAACAATCATTAAATCAGCATCAGAAAGTGTTAACAACTAAAGCGAACCAGGTAATCGCAGTGAGGCAAAGTGGTCTTGTGGATAGGCGACCGCCTAGTAGTTGGAAGGTATCGGGTTCGATACCCAGCTAGTCCATATTTTTGTTTAAATCTTGAAACAAAAAAACGTATGTTATTTTAACAACAAGAAGTGAACCAGGTAATGGCAGTGAGGTAAAGTGGTCTAGAGGATAAGACTGATCGCTTCATAATGCAAATGCAAATGTAAATGTACTCGGTTTGATTCACAGCTATACTCCTATACCCCATATGTTATTTTTACCATTTTGTTCGTCACCCCATTATATTGACTTGTTTATCTCTTTTTAAGGGACACCCCCCCCCCCCACCTCTTCAACAAAGGGGAAAATGACACGTGATACTTTTTCTTTAACAAGCGACTCTCTGATTTATTTAGAATACTTCCTTTCCTACACATATGATACAACAATAAGTATTAACAGGAAAAAACTCATGCTGATTGGCAGTTGGACACGTTAGTCTCGTGGATAGGCGATCGCCTGGTAACTGGAAGGTTTCGGGTTCGAAACCCAGCTAGTGCAACTTTTTTCTTCTGTTTTGTTTTACTTAAACAAAAACAAAGAATGATTTTAACCCATTTTTATGTCACTCAAAGTACATATTTATTGTTATTCTTTTAATCGATCGATACAATGAGCTTATAATGAACTTGTAAACAAAGTAAAGTATTATACGAAGTACACAAAGGACAGCAATATTATTCTGTTTATCCATCAAACATAATCATATTCAATACTTTTTCAGTCCGAATGAGAAGGTGAGAGAGAAAGAGAAAGAAAGAAAGAGAGCCAGAAAGAGACAAGAAAAGAGAATCCAATACCCCCATTAATCAAATAAGGTCTGAGAATCTCAATCCACAGGCGCGGATCTAGGATTTGTTAGGGGGGCCCAATTTGAAATTATGCTAGCCAAATATTGGTACGTAATGGTGACACCGGCAGTGGCGAAATGAGCAAAAACGTTTGGGGTTGGGGGTGGGGGGGGGGGGGGGGCTTGTAGAGAAAAAAATCCGCACCACCCACTTTTACATGCAGGCCCCGCTGAACGTTTCTCTAAGTAGGTTGGGGGTGTTGTATTTACGATAAGGCAGAGCGTAGCGTTAATTGGCGTGGGTTCTGTTAGGGAGCCCCTTTAGGGGGTCTTTTTTTTTTTTTTTTTTTTTTTTTTTTTGGCAGTCGTGGTCGTCAGCTTGCTGGCGGTCGTCAGCTTGCTGGCGGTCGTCAGCTTGCTGGCGGTCGTCAGCTTGCTGGCGGTCGTCAGCTTGCTGGCGGTCGTCAGCTTGCTGGCGGTCGTCAGCTTGCTGGCGGTCGTCAGCTTGCTGGCGGTCGTCATCGTAGCCGACGGCCGGTAGCGTTAGCCCCAAAGCCATGTCCAATTTTTAAACTACATTCAAGAGTCCCTTATTGCCAGGTTAAACAAGTTTTTTACATTTTCAGTACTACTTTCTTCCTTTTATTCACTCTGTACACTCCCATGCTAACCTTTTCCAGTCTGTAAACAACTTTACAACATGAATTCAATGATGGCAGGGTTTTACTTCTCATATGAAAGCGCCCAAACTTCGCGAGGTGAAACAAAGGGTCTTTCAATTCAACCCCAATATGGGCTAACAACTGGCCTGCATACCCGAGCAGAATCATTTTATGCTCGACAAAGACACACAGCCTTGGGTAAAGAGGTCCATTATTATTAATTTGTTTAGTTATATTTTTTCATTGACACTACACTATTAAATATCAGGAATATTGGATGCTCTGTTTCAAATACAGTCCAGATTGCCGAGCAATGAATTATCTCATGCTTCTTGTCCAAAAACCATATCTAACTGGTTTTTAAAACGGTATCATTTTAATTTCTATTTCCCAGCATTATTTTGAACTGTCTTGAACTGAAGTTGTTTTCCTTTTTGAAATGACACTACAGCCATTCTATTCTGTTCCTGTAGGCGTATTGAAAGAGCTTGTCCTCTCAGACAAGGAGAAAGGGCTATTTTAAGTACCTTTAGGGACAATACATCAAAATAATGCGGTCATTGTTGCAATGTCAGGAATGCTATTTCTACCTCTTTGGAAATCCTCGCAATGACAAAAGTATTCACTCGATGATGGGAGTGTCCGTTCTTTTCTTCAATTCATTAATTGATGCCATGTTAGAAAGAGCTGAGTAGTTTGTTACGTAAATATTCAAATATAGCCGATGTGGGCTATTTAAAAAAAACTGAATCGAATAGCCTGCATCTTTAATATGAATAACAATGAGCAGTGCCTAAATACAGCTGCACTGCATTTCTAAGTTAGCTTCAACGGAATGTTACTTTCAATGGCATGTTAGTTTTAATGCACCTGTTTCTAAACATAACAATCATTAAATCAGCATCAGAAAGTGTTAACAACTAAAAGCGAACCAGGTAATCGCAGTGAGGCAAAGTGGTCTTGTGGATAGGCGACCGCCTAGTAGTTGGAAGGTATCGGGTTCGATACCCAGCTAGTCCATATTTTTGTTTAAATCTTGAAACAAAAAAACGTATGTTATTTTAACAACAAGAAGTGAACCAGGTAATGGCAGTGAGGTAAAGTGGTCTAGAGGATAAGACTGATCGCTTCATAATGCAAATGCAAATGTAAATGTACTCGGTTTGATTCACAGCTATACTCCTATACCCCATATGTTATTTTTACCATTTTGTTCGTCACCCCATTATATTGACTTGTTTATCTCTTTTTAAGGGGACACCCCCCCCCCCCCCCCCCACCTCTTCAACAAAGGGGAAAATGACACGTGATACTTTTTCTTTAACAAGCGACTCTCTGATTTATTTAGAATACTTCCTTTCCTACACATATGATACAACAATAAGTATTAACAGGAAAAAACTCATGCTGATTGGCAGTTGGACACGTTAGTCTCGTGGATAGGCGATCGCCTGGTAACTGGAAGGTTTCGGGTTCGAAACCCAGCTAGTGCAACTTTTTTCTTCTGTTTTGTTTTACTTAAACAAAAACAAAGAATGATTTTAACCCATTTTTATGTCACTCAAAGTACATATTTATTGTTATTCTTTTAATCGATCGATACAATGAGCTTATAATGAACTTGTAAACAAAGTAAAGTATTATACGAAGTACACAAAGGACAGCAATATTATTCTGTTTTATCCATCAAACATAATCATATTCAATACTTTTTCAGTCCGAATGAGAAGGTGAGAGAGAAAGAGAAAGAAAGAAAGAGAGCCAGAAAGAGACAAGAAAAGAGAATCCAATACCCCCATTAATCAAATAAGGTCTGAGAATCTCAATCCACAGGCGCGGATCTAGGATTTGTTAGGGGGGCCCAATTTGAAATTATGCTAGCCAAATATTGGTACGTAATGGTGACACCGGCAGTGGCGAAATGAGCAAAAACGTTTGGGGTTGGGGGTGGGGGGGGGGGGGGGGGGGGGCTTGTAGAGAAAAAAATCCGCACCACCCACTTTTACATGCAGGCCCCGCTGAACGTTTCTCTAAGTAGGTTGGGGGTGTTGTATTTACGATAAGGCAGAGCGTAGCGTTAATTGGCGTGGGTTCTGTTAGGGAGCCCCTTTAGGGGGTCTTTTTTTTTTTTTTTTTTTTTTTTTTTTTTTTGGCAGTCGTGGTCGTCAGCTTGCTGGCGGTCGTCAGCTTGCTGGCGGTCGTCAGCTTGCTGGCGGTCGTCAGCTTGCTGGCGGTCGTCAGCTTGCTGGCGGTCGTCAGCTTGCTGGCGGTCGTCAGCTTGCTGGCGGTCGTCAGCTTGCTGGCGGTCGTCAGCTTGCTGGCGGTCGTCAGCTTGCTGGCGGTCGTCATCGTAGCCGGCGGCCGGTAGCGTTAGCCCCAAAGCCATGTCCAATTTTTAAACTACATTCAAGAGTCCCTTATTGCCAGGTTAAACAAGTTTTTTACATTTTCAGTACTACTTTCTTCCTTTTATTCACTCTGTACACTCCCATGCTAACCTTTTCCAGTCTGTAAACAACTTTACAACATGAATTCAATGATGGGCAGGGTTTTACTTCTCATATGAAAGCGCCCAAACTTCGCGAGGTGAAACAAAGGGTCTTTCAATTCAACCCCAATATGGGCTAACAACTGGCCTGCATACCCGAGCAGAATCATTTTATGCTCGACAAAGACACACAGCCTTGGGTAAAGAGGTCCATTATTATTAATTTGTTTAGTTATATTTTTTCATTGACACTACACTATTAAATATCAGGAATATTGGATGCTCTGTTTCAAATACAGTCCAGATTGCCGAGCAATGAATTATCTCATGCTTCTTGTCCAAAAACCATATCTAACTGGTTTTTAAAACGGTATCATTTTAATTTCTATTTCCCAGCATTATTTTGAACTGTCTTGAACTGAAGTTGTTTTCCTTTTTTGAAATGACACTACAGCCATTCTATTCTGTTCCTGTAGGCGTATTGAAAGAGCTTGTCCTCTCAGACAAGGAGAAAGGGCTATTTTAAGTACCTTTAGGGACAATACATCAAAATAATGCGGTCATTGTTGCAATGTCAGGAATGCTATTTCTACCTCTTTGGAAATCCTCGCAATGACAAAAGTATTCACTCGATGATGGGAGTGTCCGTTCTTTTCTTCAATTCATTAATTGATGCCATGTTAGAAAGAGCTGAGTAGTTTGTTACGTAAATATTCAAATATAGCCGATGTGGGCTATTTAAAAAAAACTGAATCGAATAGCCTGCATCTTTAATATGAATAACAATGAGCAGTGCCTAAATACAGCTGCACTGCATTTCTAAGTTAGCTTCAACGGAATGTTACTTTCAATGGCATGTTAGTTTTAATGCACCTGTTTCTAAACATAACAATCATTAAATCAGCATCAGAAAGTGTTAACAACTAAAGCGAACCAGGTAATCGCAGTGAGGCAAAGTGGTCTTGTGGATAGGCGACCGCCTAGTAGTTGGAAGGTATCGGGTTCGATACCCAGCTAGTCCATATTTTTGTTTAAATCTTGAAACAAAAAAACGTATGTTATTTTAACAACAAGAAGTGAACCAGGTAATGGCAGTGAGGTAAAGTGGTCTAGAGGATAAGACTGATCGCTTCATAATGCAAATGCAAATGTAAATGTACTCGGTTTGATTCACAGCTATACTCCTATACCCCATATGTTATTTTTACCATTTTGTTCGTCACCCCATTATATTGACTTGTTTATCTCTTTTTAAGGGGACACCCCCCCCCCCCCCACCTCTTCAACAAAGGGGAAAATGACACGTGATACTTTTTCTTTAACAAGCGACTCTCTGATTTATTTAGAATACTTCCTTTCCTACACATATGATACAACAATAAGTATTAACAGGAAAAAACTCATGCTGATTGGCAGTTGGACACGTTAGTCTCGTGGATAGGCGATCGCCTGGTAACTGGAAGGTTTCGGGTTCGAAACCCAGCTAGTGCAACTTTTTTCTTCTGTTTTGTTTTACTTAAACAAAAACAAAGAATGATTTTAACCCATTTTTATGTCACTCAAAGTACATATTTATTGTTATTCTTTTAATCGATCGATACAATGAGCTTATAATGAACTTGTAAACAAAGTAAAGTATTATACGAAGTACACAAAGGACAGCAATATTATTCTGTTTTATCCATCAAACATAATCATATTCAATACTTTTTCAGTCCGAATGAGAAGGTGAGAGAGAAAGAGAAAGAAAGAAAGAGAGCCAGAAAGAGACAAGAAAAGAGAATCCAATACCCCCATTAATCAAATAAGGTCTGAGAATCTCAATCCACAGGCGCGGATCTAGGATTTGTTAGGGGGGCCCAATTTGAAATTATGCTAGCCAAATATTGGTACGTAATGGTGACACCGGCAGTGGCGAAATGAGCAAAAACGTTTGGGGTTGGGGGTGGGGGGGGGGGGGGGGGGGGGGGCTTGTAGAGAAAAAAATCCGCACCACCCACTTTTACATGCAGGCCCCGCTGAACGTTTCTCTAAGTAGGTTGGGGGTGTTGTATTTACGATAAGGCAGAGCGTAGCGTTAATTGGCGTGGGTTCTGTTAGGGAGCCCCTTTAGGGGGTCTTTTTTTTTTTTTTTTTTTTTTTTTTTTGGCAGTCGTGGTCGTCAGCTGCTTGCTGGCGGTCGTCAGCTGCTTGCTGGCGGTCGTCAGCTGCTTGCTGGCGGTCGTCAGCTGCTTGCTGGCGGTCGTCAGCTGCTTGCTGGCGGTCGTCAGCTGCTTGCTGGCGGTCGTCAGCTGCTTGCTGGCGGTCGTCAGCTGCTTGCTGGCGGTCGTCAGCTGCTTGCTGGCGGTCGTCAGCTGCTTGCTGGCGGTCGTCAGCTGCTTGCTGGCGGTCGTCAGCTGCTTGCTGGCGGTCGTCAGCTTGCTGGCGGTCGTCATCGTAGCCGGCGGCCGGTAGCGTTAGCCCCAAAGCCATGTCCAATTTTTAAACTACATTCAAGAGTCCCTTATTGCCAGGTTAAACAAGTTTTTTACATTTTCAGTACTACTTTCTTCCTTTTATTCACTCTGTACACTCCCATGCTAACCTTTTCCAGTCTGTAAACAACTTTACAACATGAATTCAATGATGGGCAGGGTTTTACTTCTCATATGAAAGCGCCCAAACTTCGCGAGGTGAAACAAAGGGTCTTTCAATTCAACCCCAATATGGGCTAACAACTGGCCTGCATACCCGAGCAGAATCATTTTATGCTCGACAAAGACACACAGCCTTGGGTAAAGAGGTCCATTATTATTAATTTGTTTAGTTATATTTTTTCATTGACACTACACTATTAAATATCAGGAATATTGGATGCTCTGTTTCAAATACAGTCCAGATTGCCGAGCAATGAAT
>JAVYIG010012126.1:0-55748 GCA_035222895.1 Strongylocentrotus droebachiensis | reverse complement strand
TCACCCATTTTGAAAGAACACTGGTTATGACACGAATTCAAAAATTGTTGTTCTGCTCTATAATTATATCAGTTTTGTTTCTACAGTAATAATTTATGTACGTTTAAAGAGTCGCTGCTCCTCGTGTCATAATAATGGATGACCCAGAGTCTACCCCTTCCCGCACTTTCTTACAAGGCAGGTACTTCCTCCACTTATTAAACCTCGTCACGCTCTTGTATGCATTACGGAACGAACGCATCATCCAAGCGTAGAGAAATGGGTTAAGACAGGAGTTCACCCAAATGAAAAGGTTTGTGAATCGGTGCAGGGGCGTCGGGACGATGCCATTCTTGTCGCTCAGGACCACGATGGAGAAAGGGCACCAACAGACGAAGAAAATGAGAAATAAGAGCATAAGTTTTTTGGTCAATCTGATCTCCTCTCGGCTAAGCGTGGGGGCACGATTGCCTGCTTTAGGAGCGACGCCTTTGCTGGTTGAGGGATGCCTCTCGCTGTTGCGGTTGATGGCATGAACTGTTATTCTGCTCTTCCTCACTACCCATAGTGTCAAGGCATAATATGCAGGCGTGATGGTCATCGTGGTGACTACTCCTGCAAGGAACAAGGTCGAGCAGTACCACCAATCTCTCTCTGTTTCGCAAAGCATGGAGCAGTGTCCCAGGTCAGAGTTGTATCCCACGTCGCCGAAATCCGCAAATTCGGGCAAGATGACGATGAGGCAGTTGAGTGTCGCCAACACGCTGAAGGCTACGATAATAACACATGCGTTACATTGCTTGTGGAATACATGCTTTGGACGGGTAACGGCGACGTACCTTGTGATGGCTATGAGACCTAAAGACATAACGGATAACGACAGACATATCAGAGCAGCGTACCCTAGAATGTCACAGTATATGTCGGCGTAGGGCCAACCTCCATTTAATAACGTAAAGATGAAAAATGGGGCCAAGATTGATGTCGTTATAAGGTCTGTGATGGAAAGGAAGATGATGAAGATATTGCCACGGGTCCGGAGAGAGGGTGTGCTTAACACCGCTGCTATCACCAAAATGTTTCCAAATGTCCCCAGAATCGACACAAAAATAAGGAATATGGATTCAAAGATTTCTGCAAGTCCAGTTTCGAAGTCCCCTTCATTTCCACCAGTGATGTTCACGTCTATTGTAACATCTGATACCGTAGTTGCGATTCGAGCCATAGTTCCCGCCATTTCTTTTCCCCCTTACGAAAAAATGTGTCTATTTAGCCCCTTCCCGCTTCAGCTCACTGCACTTCAGATGAATTTGGTATTTTATCAATTAGGAAGGGGGCATTATTAAAGTACAAAGAACGACAGATGAGTGATGGTGTATAGCAAACACACACTGGCTTTTAGGGACAAGAAGTAATAACGATGAAAGCACATGCTCGGACCGTTTACTTTGAAGACATGCAATCATCATCTTTTGGCGCCTTGTCTAAGGGCTCTCCCCTCATCCATGCAATTGTGAGATTTGGTGTTTCTCGTGTAAGCGTTCGATACTATGAGAATTGTTGATGAATAAGCAATTAATCCGTCGTTCTGATGATGCATCGTACTTCCTCAAAGAATAGAATCGTGTCTCCAGAAAACACTTTGCTGTTAATCATTAAATTGACCATTTAATCATTTGTGAAACTTCAAGTATTGTGAACATGTCCGTAGACAAGTCCCGGTATTTATTCAATAATGATGTCCGAATGAATCCAGAGTAGTCTGAATTTTAGCTATCTCCTCTTTCACACATTGGTGTTAAATTGCTTGATTGATGTGACAAACCAAAGTTCCGTGGTGACCACCGCGAATCTAATTGCCGTTTCTAGAATGGGAGCATTGAATTTTAGTTATATACGCGTCACTAGTTACGAATCAAATTAAAAATAGAGAAAAAGGTTATCCATCGTATGCAAAGAAGTTCAATCTTTTGTCCTTCCACCTCCATTTTCAGAGGAAAGAAGAAATTGATTTTCACCAGTCGTTGCGCACACCTTGAGTACTGAATAGTCAATTCCAAAGTCAATTTTATCATCCGAGCATCGGCTGAAAGTTGCGATGAAATTCGCTTTTAAAATATGAACCCGCCTGTTTCACGATGTTTTAAAAGTTTGGTGCACGCCGTGATAGTTTAGTAGTTTAACTGTAAAAGACTCGAAGTAAAGGAAGAGCACGTTTACTAGAATGAAGTTTGGTTCCTTTAATTTATGCACGTAGTTGGTATATTCTGTGTTCTTGAGAAAATAATGGTGAACAAACAAACGATGTGTAGGCGCTGTTATTTTGTATGTGCAATAATATTTATAGACCCAACACGGCATGCCACGAAAAGTCAGTTTTCTGCTTTGCTCCGTTTTCTTGAAAGTGTCGACGGTAAACAAAAGCTGATAAACTTGGCTTTCTAAAACTGTCTTGGTAAA
Organism: Strongylocentrotus droebachiensis; assembly: GCA_035222895.1. Taxonomy (NCBI): domain Eukaryota; kingdom Metazoa; phylum Echinodermata; class Echinoidea; order Camarodonta; family Strongylocentrotidae; genus Strongylocentrotus; species Strongylocentrotus droebachiensis. Next base: position 53,309 of record JAVYIG010012126.1, on the reverse strand, counting down.
CGGCAGATCGACAAGGCTAAATTACCTCCCCAAGGAAAATAGTGGTTTTTATGATGATTCAAATCCTTTCTCGTGAAGTGTCGTTTTTGGCGCCCGTCGATATCCCAGAGTCAAAGTTTATCTCGACGTCATCCACCGAGTGTCTGCTTTGACGGGTATGAATGCTGCGATTGAACCAACTCAAACACACCACAAGTGGGGTCGGTCTACCAACAGGTGCTTGCGCTCAGGGGAAAATGTATAAATACATCAAACACCGCTTTTTACTATTCGCGCTTTGATCACGTGCGTTTTGATGCGTTGTCTATATTTTTTTCTGAGCAGAGATAATTACTTTAGATCGCGACTTCACATGCGATTTTGGAGAGGGAAAGTCCTTTGAAGAGTAAGTAGGCGTGAAATGCGACCGATTTTTTTTTTGGAACTGCTAAAAACTCTGTATTGGTAGTTTAGCAGTCGACTCATCGCGGGAATGTTGAGAAAAATACATCTGTTGCTTTAAAAAGTGTGTCAATTATTTTAACCCCGAACAAATCCAATTATCGTAGTTGCTGGCATTGTCAAATCCACCAAGTTTTGGCCAATCAACTTTTTGTTTATAGATTCCAGTCTACTATCGATTCTCATGCCCGCCGATTTTCTACCAAAGAGCGTCGCGCAACCCTTTTGATGTTCATAGTAATTGCAATGTCACGTCATGTAGCTTGACATTAATGACGATGCAAGTTGGGAAGCAAGACGCTGTTGATATTATTGCTCTGGCATCCATGGTGTTTTTTTCTTCTTCTTTATTATACTGTCACATTCTTTCTGATGTGTCAGTTCATGTAATTATGAGGATGGTGCTAATGTTCCTTGCCTTATCACTCCTTTCTTAACCATGTGCTACCGTGGCATATGTGGGCTATTTTGTTTGTTAACGTGTTAGCTTCATTACTCTAGATAAAATTGTGGTCTTTTTACCATGTCTTCTTATACTTCATACTTCTATTGAGTTATCATCCATTGAGGCATCATCCATTTTCTTTTCCCTCCACCATGCTTCAGTTTCTGTAAATCCTTTGTTGATACTTTTTAAATCCATCCTAATTTTTTTGATCAGATAAGCTGATTAATCGACCCAATTTAGTGTTGACACTTCTGTCATTTATATGGTGCTGTGAGTGATGTGTCTTCAGGTTGTCCATCCATATGTGTCAAAGGTCAAATGTCATTATGATTATAAAATTATGCCCCCTCCCCCCAAAAGAAATCTTACTATCACGATATCTCAACAGCCATTAGAGTTCTGAACTTCAAACTTAGTAGTCAGCATCTGCATAACGAGCTGACTGGGTTGGTGGAATAATGTCAAAGGTCAAGGGTTAATACAGATACAATTTTTTTTTTGTTGTTGTTATTCTGGTGCTGTATGCACATCCGTTTGAGGTATTTACTTACAATTTTGCATAATTATGTATCACCCAACGTACAAAGATATACGACAGAGATTTATTGGTTCAAAGGTCAGGTTAAAGGTCATTGGTCAATACACATAAATTATTTAGGATTTTATTTTGGTTATGATGATAATTCAAGATTCTCAAGAACCATAAAAGTTTCAAACTTCACACTTGGTACCAGCATGCATCCTCAGGGAAAATAATAAGGTCAAAGGTCAGAGGTTAATCAGATACAACTAGATTATTGTATGTATTCTTGTGACTATGGTGACCTCTGTGGGACATGCACATCTTACTACTTCTTTTTCCTACAACTTCTTTGCATGCCTTCACTTAGTATATCACCTTTTCATCTGTCATCACTATCATTGAATTCAATTTTTTGTTACTTTCCCTCTTTTAGTAAAATGTTGCTCCATGCAAAGACTAGACATGTTTTGATGGAGAGACACTAATATTTATGAGTTTTGGTTTTATCGTATCTTTTCTCCTCCCATACCTACAGAATACATTTGTTTGCAAATGGTTGATGATCACTATGTTCTGGTAGTCCAAATTATTTTAATTTCATGTGGCAACATTTGAGATTCATATGTGTCTATCTTCTCTACACCTTAATCAATGGAAAAGAATGCTAAAATATTCCTTTGGCTTGTTCTATTCCTCTTCTTACAGGATCAAATCAAAGAGTGGTTCACTGAAGTCAGTACTAATGGAATTCCAACATCAACAGAGTTCTCCCTTAGTAACACACTCGGAGACCAGGTCCAGATTAGGGCTTGGAACATCGCTGGTCTACCCACAGACAGCTTCTCTGTTGAGAATGGTATCATTATCAGGTAAGTAACTCATTTTCTTTTCTAGAACAATTTTTTTTTCTCTTACCTATATTGGAGAGTCAAATTATACAATTATTTGATATATTTTTAGTACCTTCTGCTCAGTGATCCATTAATCAAAACCTTGCAATCAGAGCTACCTAAAGCGGTTCTTCAAAATAAAAACAGTACTTGTGGTAGACTAAAATAGATCACACATAATAAATGCATCTACATCAAGCCTCCCCCACATGAATTTCCAAACATTATATCCTTTAATGCTAAATATATTACTCATTGCGGATATAGTATCACCTGACGAAGTATTGCAGTAGCATACGAAACGTCGTGATCTTTTAGATTCCTTATTGACCACATTGCGAGACAAACGAATATCACTAGCGATATTATTTTCGATATTATATCCTTTCTTTCAAAATAATACAAATTTTCTACCATCAGTCCAAATAGCTTGATTGATCCGTTGGCGGAGCCAGGAGGGGGTAAATTATATATTCTAACACACCTGTTTGGCTGCAAACAGATGACATTAAACTGTAATGATAAATTAATGTCTGTATTGTGTAGTGTATACATGTATGTATGATGGAGTTCCCTGTCGAATGTCTATGGATTTTATTCATATTCTTCATGGGGCCGAATCGTTGAACTTTAGTCGGGGAAGGAAAGCAGGAATAATTTGTCATAAGACTTCAAGGGTCTACTTCATATTAAATTACCTTCTTGGACATAATTTATCATTTCAAGTGAACCATCTGTTGTGGATTATGTTAAAAACTGACTGCCCTTTGGCATTCAAGACCTTTGTGTGTGTGTGTGTGTGTGTGGGTGTGGGTGTGTGTGTATGTTTGGAGGAAGATAAGGGCTTTCATTAAAAATTAAAGAGTCAGGAAATTTGGTTATTAAGGGCCCCTTACAATAAACCACGTTATCCATTAAAGCCTCATGCATATTTGATGCTGTGAGCTGCCTCGAATCCCCCCAATGTTATTTAGACTTGAAAGAATAATTTTGATTATTTTAAAGCTTCTAAGGCCTTCTGATTAAACATCAGTAAAAATTGAATGACTAGTACTTTATCAACTATTTTACAAGTAAGTAATGGAATGATATCAAGTTTTAATGGTTAATCTTTAAAAGGGGTTCCTTAGCTTTAAATCGTATAATATGTCGGTGGTCGTAACGGCCTGTACACATCATCAATCATACAGAGAGGAGAGGCCAAATGGTCAGCATCAATTTGATTTGATTTTGATTTTATTTTATTTGCCCTTTTTGTTTTCAACAAAGCATCAAATAATTAATGATTAGTGTATCAAACCAAGACAGCTGCATTCAAGTTCTTAAGTCTTTTGAATAATACGAAATATCACCATCAAATCAAGAAGCAGCTGTATGGATGGATTATTAATTCTTATCAATTTTAATAGCGGTATAGTCTTTCTATTCTTCATATTATTCTGCTCTTATGTGTAATCAGCTCAATATGTCCACACCACTATTATGACAAGATTTGTGCTGCAGGTGGAGGCTTCCTTCTTTGGGAAACTAAATCTTTTGCACTTTATTGTATAGTTTTCTTTAAAAATGGTGACCCGTTGCATAAAATATTTCTTACATGAAGAATACTATGCCCATTAATTGAGTTAAGTAAAAAAAAAAAAAAGAAGAGTAATCTCTATTCTTTAGCTTTGAATGATCCTAGACAGATAAAAGGGGTTGATTAATTTGATACCCATTATTGCCAAAGGGATATTTCAATAATATCAACAACAAAAAGAGTAATCTCTTTTCTTTAGCTTTGAATGATCCTAGACAGATAAAAGTGGTTTGATTAATTTGATGCCCATTATTGCCAAAGGGATATTGCCAATGAGATATTTCAATATGAGATTGCAAATGACCCTTTTATCAAGTGCATGTAAGGCTCAGTTTGATGATACAATATTTTATTCATTAATACATGTACAACTTTTTATGAAAGGATATGGTGTGTTGCACAGGCACTTCACATCCATTAATTAATTGAATTGAGTGAACATGAGATTAAACTGATATTGTCATAGCACTTTAAAATGATTTCCCTAGATAAATTTAATATATCCAGGAAGGATTGAATTATTGATGTGTTTTGGAGGCACAATGGCACATGAATAAAACAAACAATGCTTAATTGTCTGATAAGGAGGCAACGGCCTGCCCTAGATGTAAAAGTACATTGACTCATTATATGATATTAGTTTTTTCTCAGGTCCCTGTTTTCTAAAAGATTCTATAAAAACAGGTTTTCTTCTCTCCGTAAATGAAAGTAAATTTGTTATTAATTGTCACTCCTTTGCATAAACTACTCAGACATAATCCTATCATTGTGAAATCACGTGCAATTTAAATTCCACTGCTTTTAATTACCTCAGCTAGGGCATTTACTGTTAAAAATATAAAGTAATTCTGTCATTCTCATCCACCCCTATTAATAAACTACTGATATCAATAAATTTATCCCCTTGAAATCCCTTGCTGTCATTCCAATTCTGGTGGTCTTAGTTGCCAAGATAAGAAACTACAATTTTTCATCACAAATTCAAATATATACCCCCTGATTGGAGTATGGGATTAAAAAGACGATGTGGAAAAGTTGTACATGCACTATTTCTACTCCTAACATGTGATTTCCAGACAAAATGACTAAAAATATAATATTGCTATTACCTTTATACCCCTCTAAGAAGATGAAGAAAGAAAATGAGAATGGGAATTGGCATTGGTCCTTTTTGTAGTGATGCCAGTTATCAGGAAAAGACCTGAATTTCAGACCTAGCAATTTACTTTTTGAGCACATTTCGATGTAAAATGTAGATAATTTTGAGTTTTTTTTCAGAGACATGAATTTTAACTGGTAACCCTATTTTTTTAATTAACACTGAAAGCTGATCCTACCCCCTTTTTATTGCATGAACCTATGCATGTCACTAATACCAACAAACAAAGTATAAAGAGTTTTGCAAACGTCTTCTTGTTTCGTTCAGCAATGCCCGTCGATGGCCACTCATGATTGATCCTCAGGGTCAAGCCAATAAGTGGGTCAAGAACATGGAGAAAGCCAACAACCTTCATGTTATCAAGCTGACCGATGGTGACTTTGTGAGGACTCTGGAGAACTGCGTCCAGTTTGGGACTCCTGTAAGTAACAGGCCTGATAATTACCCAATTTAAATCGGTTTTCCGATCAAAAAAAATTTATCCAGTTTTTTTTTCTTCCTGATTTTACCCCTATTTTCCAGATTCCCCCTTACTTTCCAGATTTTACCCCTATTTTCCAGATTCCCCCTTATTTTCCCTATTTTCCCCTATTTTTCCCCAATTTTTCTTACTTAAAAGGAGGGGAACATTGTTAGATGTCATTTTTTTTACTCAAGGGGGGGGGGGGGGGTGAAGTAATAATGGGCAGATTAAAAGGTGGAGCTTAGGGGTTAGATGAAAGTCAAATTTAAAGTTATGACATAATCATTTTAGTAACATTGTTGAAAGACATTTTTCTTTAGCGATCCTCCTCATCATAGTGTAATGGTAATTTGACTAGGGTTATGACAGACTCGCTGAAAGCTTATTAGAGATCTGCTTGAATAGATTCTGGTCATGATATCCTGACATTGGAACCAAGGCAATTACAAAGACCTTTCTCTTTGGCTACGCTCTCATGCTTACCTAATTCATCATTGAGGCACGTGCCTGACAAACAACGAGCGTATGAAATTGTAATACCATTCCAAAACATGGGGAGAATGAATGAGAAAATTATACGGAACAGGAAATTTGCTCCAGTTTTTAATTAAATGGCCTTGGATAGATTAACAGGTTGTAATTGTAGTGTTTTTGAGGGTTGAGAGAGAAACATCAAGAAAAACCAATTAATTTCCACATTTATAAATATCTTTTTTTTTCTTTCAACACATTGATATTGGGTTCTTGTGTTGATGCTATGTTGTTGGTGTTGTTGTATTTTAGTATACATGTATGTTCAGACAAGATGTAAAATGTATGTGGCAGAGAGACAGCAGCGGGAAAGCAAGAAATTCAGAGCAGTAACAGAATAGATATCTGAAACTATGAAAACTAGGATACATTATTGATCAGAAAGGAGGGAAAGGATATCATTTTTATTGACATCAAAACATTGTCATTAGGGCATGCCATTTAATTTCATATTACATGATTTTCCACCGATCAGGTTCTGCTTGAGAATGTAGCTGAGGAGCTGGATCCCATCCTGGAGCCGTTGCTTCTGAAGCAGACCTTCAAGTCTGGAGGAGCCATCTGTATCCGTCTAGGAGACAGTACCATAGAGTATTCCCATGACTTCCGTTTCTACATCACTACCAAGCTCAGAAACCCTCACTACCTGCCTGAGACTTCAGTCAAGGTATGACCTAGCCCTCTTTAAAGAAATGGAAACCCTTAGTATGCTGTATGACCTTTGACAATAATTAATTGTTGGACATTCAACCAAAAAAAAGTTTTGAAAAGCAACATTTGAAGAATGGTGTTACTGGTATTGAATGCCTTCTTACATATAGCTATGATACATATGATGTAAAGTTATTCATATTTCAAGTATGAATAAACTTCTTATCATTGTGAATGAAAATAATGTTTTTTTCATTGATTATCATGGATTTTTCTTTCTTCAAACTTCTAGGGATGTTTTTCGCTGACAACCTGAGATAAATTGATTAGCATGTTTATTTCTTGCACTGCATATTCATTTTGAAATTTTTGATAGTATTTTTAACCTGTTACCGTTAACTTCTTTGGTGTACAAATCGTAAACAAATTACAAAAGAGATATAAATTGAGCTTACATCACTATATGGGAGTACATCTACATCTACTATAGATATGAACTTTCCACTTTATACTATACTGAATGTTTGAGAAAATAAACAAACTCCATCATTTACAAATCAGTGTTCATAATATTACTAATGTTTTTAAATGTTTTTACTATTCAGTATCCTTATATCAATAGTAACATATTTTTCAAGCTACGATTGTGAGATAGATTATGTATTTGCAGTCAAATTATTTTGGAAAATGGGTCATGCTATGTGTTTAAATACAATCAAAGGCACTATCTTGAATTGTACTGCAACAGGATTAAAGATACATCAATTCAACCTTTACATGAATGCTACTTGAGTGTTTTGTTAACTCCCATCATTTCTAATGTTGATCTGTAGGTGACCCTGCTGAACTTCATGATCACCCCTGAGGGTCTAGAAGACCAGCTGTTGGGTATCGTGGTAGCCAAGGAACGTCCGGAGCTTGAGGAAGAGAGAAACGCCCTCATCATCCAGAGTGCAGACAACAAGAGGTATGTCATTCGCAAGATTATGATAATGAATTAAAGACATAATCAGATTAAATTTGTATTAATTTGTGTATTTCTTGAATATCCTTTAGATTGGTTGTAGAGAATGTTGTTCAGACCTATTTTTTTTTTTGCTTTAGTAATTATTTAAAGCAGTGTGAAGTATCTTTTTTAAATGAAGTTCATTTCCGTGATGGTTACAGTGTAAACTCAGATAAACCTATGTGATCACAATATTTTTTACTTTTTGATTTTATATATATATTTGTTGAGACTTGTAGAGGCGACAGATGTAATTGTTAAAAGATACACCCCCGAATTGTTTAACGATAATGTAGTCTACATCTGAGAGCTAACCTTTTACCTTTGACCTTTTCACCAGGCAACTTAACGAAATTGAGAACAAGATCTTAGAAGTGCTCTCATCATCCGAAGGCAACATCCTGGAAGACGAGACGGCCATCAAGGTCCTGTCCTCTTCTAAAGTCCTTGCCAATGAGATCTCAGAGAAGCAAGCTGTCGCAGATAAGACAGAGAAAATGATTAACAAAACTCGTCTAGGATACAAGCCCATCGCTACCCATTCTAGTATCCTCTTCTTCACCATTGCTGACCTGGCTAACATTGAACCTATGTATCAGTACTCTCTTACATGGTAAATGATTATTTCCTTTGAATTATTGTTAGAGGCAGGATAAGCTGAGGCCCAGGTTGTGTACTTGCTCTGTTAAATTGCTAAGGAATACAATGGTTTTCCATCGTATCAATAAAATGCTTTGCAAAAGATGGACAAAAGTTGAAAATCATAACAATTTTCAGAAATGTGCTGAAATTTTTTGTGTGTCTGTGTATTGTTTTCCAGCTACCTTAGATATGAGCTTAGATCAAAAGCTTCTGAAGAAGTTTACCACCCAGAAAATTGTTGAAAAATAAAATAAAAAAAATTATCCATCATATTTGCCAAGGCTTCTGTTTTGCTTCAGATGCATGATTTATGAAATATAACGCATTTGATATGATACAAATACAGTGATTTTGTTTTAACATACTGAAATAGAAGGTATGGAGCTATATATATTACGTCTGTTTCTAAATTTTCATTATAATCTCCAAGGTTTGTCAACTTGTTCATCAATGCCATTGAGAACTCTGAGAAATCTGACAATCTGGACAAGCGTCTTGAGAACTTGAGGGACTACTTCACCTACTCTCTCTACTGCAACATCTGTCGTTCTCTCTTTGAGAAAGACAAGGTAAAGTATACACAGACTTCAGGGGGGCGTTTCACAAAATTTGTCATCAGTGAAAAATGACAATTTGTGTTATAAGCTACTGAAATCCTTGCTTCTGATTGGATATCAGCAGATTTGTCACTGATTTTTGTTATTTGTCACTGAAAAAAGGCTTTGTGAAATGGACCCCTGGACTCTTCAGATGCATCTGTCTACACTTAAAATGTAGTGTCACCTTAAAATAATTTCTACAATATACATATATATAGCATTTTATCTAATCATATCAAGGTTTGGAAATAAATCTCAAAGGTGAGTTAGTTAGAGCCCCACTGTCCTACTTGTAGCTACTTGCTCCCTCTATATAGAAAACTTCCCCAATCGAAGCCTGTTGGTCCCCCATGATCCTCTTTTTCTTATGTTAGTTAAGAGCTGAGTTAATGAGATAGCCACCTGTCAGTGACCTCGCTCTGTGGTATAATCCCTTCTGGCCCAGTAGTATTGACGGTCTTTAAAGAATGATCAACATGTTAAATATTACAATAAAGAATTTATTTTGTTTTAATTCTGAAATAATTGCAGAAGAAAAAATATGCAAGCCTTGATATGTGTAAGAAAGCTTGTATTAAAGTGCCTCAACTATATATAATCCTCTCTCTCTATGCAGCTGTTGTTCTCCTTCATCCTGAATACCAACCTACTGAAACACACTGGTGAGGTGAAGGACGAGGAATGGCGTTTCCTACTGACCGGTGGTGTAGGTCTGGACAACCCTCACTCTAACCCCACCTCCTGGCTACCCTCTGCATCCTGGGATGAGATCTGCCGTGCGGATGAGATGCCAAACTTCAACGGCATCCGGAAGAAGTTCCCAGCACAGAAGGAGGGCTGGAAGATTCTCTATGACAGTGGTGTAAGTTAGTTAGTTAGCTGGTGTAAACTAGTTTACTGGTGTAAACTATTTAACTGGTGTAAACTATTTAACTGGTGTAAACTATTTAACTGGTGTAAACTAGTTAAATCTTGTCATGAATTCCCAAATTGTAAGATGTCAAAGACTGAGTGAGCTCTGGAGTTTAATTTACACCAGCACTTTATTGCATCAATAAAATATCTTTGTGAATGTTGTTATTTTTACCTTTAATTGTTGCTAGTTTCACAGAAGGAATCCGTGAAACTTACACATGTCCATTGTACCAGACATCACTTTTATATATATATTATGTGTCCTGTTATTATGCATGTAGTATAAATCAGACATGTAGATTCATAAGGGATTACTTTTAAGTATTGTTGCTACTCAATTGATATTACATGACAGGATAAATGAGAATACATGTTTATATTTTTCATCTATAAATAGGAACCACAAAATGAAAAGCTGCCAAGTGACTGGGAGGAGAGTCTAGGTCTCTTCCAGAAGCTCATTATCATCAGGTGTCTGCGACCAGATAAGGTGAGGGATTAAATGCCACATATTATGGTTATGGTCAATTACTTGATAATTAGTTTCAGTATTTTGGATACTTCACTTTAATTTAAAAAAGAAACTACTTTGGGGTATACAAGCTACTGTATAATCGTCTCCATCGTCTAATATGTAAGATAGATTACTTGATCCTTTTTAAAATGTAATGGTTAGGACTCTTAAAAAGTAAACCACTTTAACAATATGTCCAGTAATAGTTTGATTTAACACACATAAGTGGAGTTGACTGCTGTACAAAGCTTGGTTTCATATCTATCCAGTTGTAATTGGCACAAAACTCAAGATCTACAAAGTGTTAGAAACTTGATTTGTATATTCTCTTTTGCTTTTTGATATGAGGTATAAAATCTGAAGTTTGTGTTTTACCTCATTTTACACATTTTCCGTCTTCTTCTTTGCTGCCAGGTGGTGCCCGCCGTGCAGGACTTTGTGACCCAGAAACTGGGCAGAAAGTTCATTGAACCTCCACCGTTTGACCTTGGCAAGGCCTTCAATGACAGTCATTGCTGTGCCCCACTCATCTTCATCCTATCACCCGGTAGTGACCCTACTGCTGCTCTCCTCAAGTTTGCCGATGACCAGGTAATAAAATAAAATCCTTTCTTCTCAGTAAAAAACCCCTCTAAACAGCAACTAAAATGATAAACTTTATAAATGAATGGGGGGACCTTTACCCAAATTACTTTCAAATGAGATACACAATGTATCGCAGGTACAGGACATGAATTATCTAGATGTAGAATTATGTAACAAAACATAGCCATAAAATTTGTTATAAGCTTTTTTCATTTCATTCATTGAACAATTAAATATTTTAATGTTATTAAACCTTATTGAAATACCTTTGTTGTGAGAATTTATAAAAAATAACCGATTTGAAAGTTAGATTAAAGCTCTTATCCATGTGAAAGTTTTGATATCTATAATATAGAATACTCTTCTGAACTTTGTGAATTTGCAAGGTGCGTTTATATTACAATTTCAATGATGACAAATTTCTATGGGAATCACCTTGAAAGCCCAACAACTGCATACTTCAATCATGACACAAATAACATGTTCATGTACTTCGAATGGTCTATCTTTACAGGGCTTTGGAGGTAGCAAGCTGGCCTCCCTGTCGCTAGGTCAGGGACAAGGTCCTATTGCTATGAGCATGATAGAGAAAGGTGTGAAGGAAGGTACCTGGGTCCTGCTTCAGAACTGTCACTTGGCCGTCTCCTGGATGTCTACCCTTGAGAAGATCTGTGAGGTAAGACCACCATGGATAGAGTCTAACCAGCTGTCTCAGTGTGAGAACTGGCCTGGTGGTTCATGTATTTAGCATAGGGCAATGATAAAATCAAGAAGTATACCAGTTGGAAAAGAGAATATTTAAGGATGAGAGGGATTTCTCTCAATTTTCTTGGTCTGCATTTTGTCAGAAATATTGCTAAGATGGAAGATATGAGCATTGTCAATATATGTACTTTTTAATAAATGCCTGGAGGATGGGAAGATTCTTTTTAGAGTTGTTAAATTTGAACTCAGTATGTCAAGCAGAGTTTGTGGAGCAGGGTTGTATAACTCAGTTTGGGGATGCCTGTATTGCCTTCTGCAGACTGAATGTAAGGCTAAGACTGTATGTGACTGCTTAGACATATCTTCTTGAAAAATGTTTGATTCGGTCGTATGGGATATAATAATAATAATACAAATATTTAGCTTTTATATAGCGCTTAATACAAATGTCTCTAAGCGCTTTACAAATATACTATTACCCCTGGTCATTGGATTCAGTGCTTGCCCGCACACATTGTGTGCACAATCTCCACTCCCTGGGGAGCATTCCAGCCAGGCGTTACTTGATGCTCAAAAACTGTTTGACCAACAATGACGGCGGCATCCTACTGGGTACCCATTTAACACCTGGGTGGAGAGTAACAAGTGCAGGTTAATATCTTGCCAAAGGATGTTTGTGCCGTGTCGGGATTCGAACCCCCGACCTTCGCATCTCCAGTCAAGCGCCTTAAACCACTCGACCATGACACTCCCACTTGATATGAAATTGCTAAAGGCTTAACACTGTGCAATGAATTAAACTACTTTTTCTTATAGGAGCTGAATCCTGAGGCCGTCCACCCAGACTTCCGTCTGTGGCTGACCAGTTACCCATCCCCTCACTTCCCTGTGGCCGTACTACAGAACGGAGTCAAGATGACCAATGAGCCTCCTAAGGGTCTCAGGGCTAACATCATCCAGTCATATCTTAGTGATCCCATCTCGGATCAAGAATTCTTCACAAGCGTCAAGGAGGATGTAAGAAATAAATGCATGCATTTCTAAGCGTCTTGTAAAATGTAGTGAATAATGCTTGTTCACTCTCAAATGTCATTTTCTTTCACAATAGATGTGTAAATCTCTCCCTAAACCTCAACTTACAATATCTTCCTACCTATGTATAGGGTGTTGTTGTAAATGCAATGCACATGTACAGGTGCAAGTTTGAGGGAATGATTCTAGAATTGGATTAGAATACTGGTAGAAGAGTCAAGGAATAGTGGAAAGCAAGAAAATAACACACATGTATTATATTACGATGAGAGTAGAATATGAGAATGTAGAATATGATGAATTAAGAATATAGAACACATTGAATCACCCAAGTCAAGGTAGTAAAGCAGTATCCAGGATAACCTTAAAGTTTACAAAAGACAACCTGATATAATGCTATTGATACAACCTTACTGATGAAGCAAGGAATTCCTAGTATATTTATTCTGCAGGTTAACAAACAACCTACATAATAGCAAAGAGTTACTCCTTTTGACAACTGAGTAGAAGAACACTTTTACATACAGTCTAGTTTGATATACATGAATTCACTACAAGATCATCCTCCAATGATTTAATTTATTCATGTGAAAGTGAGAAGCACTTTTATCATCCTCATCTCAAAAAGTGTCATAAATAAGCTACATACATGTACATGATAGTTCCTCTACATATGTGTATGTTTTTTTTTTTAAATTAAAGATAAATCAATTGCACAATGCCTTTGTAAATGATTATTAATGCCATTTCTTTCCCTTTTATTTGCATTCCTTTCTCTTCTATCTGCCATCTGCTATGCTGTGACATCCTCTGACTATACATAGGCTCAGGTAAGTAGTAGAACAAACTTCTCTGAGTGTTTCTTGCAATGCTTCCTTGAAGCTAGTTTGATGACAGCCGTTGCTATCTACTCAGCAGAGTTATAAAAAACTATAAGTTACTGTTTAGATTGTTACTGTTATCTAAGCCTTTTTTGAAGATATTCATCATATGGCGAGTACATGTACATCGTAAGCTCAAACTCATTTTCCCTGGAATGCTATAAAAGCAAACTTTTTCTAACAAATTTCTATTACCAATAATGAATGTTCAATTAAAAAAAGGGGTTGTTAAAGCAAATATCCACTCTAGAATATCAGCAAAAGAGAAAGTAGATCCTACCATGGATAATATTGTTTTTTTCATGTTACAATTTTGAATGGAAGATAACATATCTGTGCACCTTTCCTCTTTGCCAGATGCCAGTGTTAACCAGTGGAATGCATTTGCTTTGCAGTCCATAAGATTCTGATCTCAGTTCAATCCAATCCAATCCAGGATTTGCTGAGCACCAATAAAATCAGCCATTTGATGATGAAAGGTTTTAAGAGTGAAGTAAATAATCCTATTCTCTCCTTGTTTCCAATGATCGACAGCATGTTTTTAAGAAGATGCTTTATGGGCTGTGCTTCTTCCATGCCTTGGTGCAAGAGAGGCGTAAATTTGGTCCCTTAGGATGGAACATCCCTTATGAGTTCAACGAAACGGATCTAAGAATCAGCGTCAGACAGCTTGCTATGTTCCTCAATGAGTATGAGGTGAGATATGTATACAGATCTAAGATGTCCAAATTATTTGCATTTATTGATTCATTCATCTCCATTTGATTTACGTTTAGGCATCACTTTATTTTCTGTATTATTGTTTGCAATTGCATAAATACGTGTTATTGCAAATGCAAAAAATAATTCAATCTGATCATGACATAATTTAATATAGTCACAAATAAGCTATTTATTAGTTTTTCAGGAAATGTATGATGTCTACCATGCTAGCAGATGCAGTAAGTGATATGTACTATCTGACCCACATTTAAAACTACATTGGTTGTACATTTGATGGCACTTTGCCCTTCTCAATGACTGTATTCCAATGATTGATTTATACATTTATTTTTCATATTTAGAAAATCCCATACGATGCGTTGAGCTACCTGACAGGCGAGTGTAACTACGGTGGTCGTGTGACAGACGATCGTGATCGTCGCACACTTCATACCATCTTGGATAAGTTCTACGTACCAAGCATCGTAGATGAATCTTATAAATTTGATTCCAGTGGAACATACTATGCCCCTCCGGCTGGAGATGTAAGTTTTTTCATTGTTATATCCTGCTAATGTTACTATTGGCTTAGTTTTCAAAAATAGCATGCAGCACATAACTGGTTTTGATAATTGAATACAGCATAACATAAAACATTCATATTAATGGTTTGAGCAATATACCTCAATTTGGTTGAAATCGTGCATACATATTTATTGCTCATTGTTATTTCATTTGTATTTTCAAGCTTGCTTAACTTTTGAAGGTGTCATGATCAGAAAATGTCTTGTTAGCATTCATCACTCAAAAGACGAAAAACAGAAAATACTTCGCAAATTCTTTGAATTCACATACTTGTCATGTATGACCAATTTTGATGTCAATTTTCATGAACTCGATCACTTTCATGGCCAATATTTCTTTCTTATTTCTAATGATAGAAGCTTGCAATTATTTGTTTTCTTTATAATTTTTTTTCTTCATTTTTTGACATCCAGTATGAAAGCTACTTGACCTTCACCAAGAACCTTCCCATCATCCCTCACCCGGAGGTGTTTGGTATGCACGCCAACGCTGACATCACCAAGGATCAGTCCGAGACTAAACTCTTGTTTGATAACATCCTTCTTACTCAGGTAAGAATTAATGCACAGCTAGTCTAACTGTCCCCTCCATTTTAAGAAGTAGAAATCAAATCGAATGGTAAACTGAGATAGATTCTTCTCAGGAGTGACTTGAGGCATATCGTCACTGTCTGGAAGATGTGTATGGAAGAACGCATCCTAAAATATTCAGTTTACGAATGATGGCATACCAACTATAAATCTCGAGATCGATGGTACTTCAGAAAAGAAGTAGATCCCATCATCATTGTCATAATCAACCCAATGAGCAATATGCTTGTAGATGTTAAGCAAATTCAATTTTTTAAGTCAAAAGTTGAGAATACTGCATGATTAGCCATGGTTACAATAATAACAATTTAAGGGTGGATTGATCCTTGAATTTGCGCTTGTCGTGTTTACACAGAATGACTTAATTATGAATGAGAATTGTTAAACTCTCATTTTACAAAGTAGGGATGGTAAATTGGGTATGAGTAATCTTGACCTTTTCCTCTTTAGTATTCTCTTGTGCTCAAGCCCTGTTTAGAATCTTTCTTTAATCCTTCTTTGAAATATCTAAATTCCTATCCATCTAGAATAAGTCACCTCTATCGATCTTGATCTATATTCTTGTAAATGCTGCATATGAAATTAATTTTCCTTTCATCCTGTCTTATACATGTATCCATTCTCATATATATGTACCTACTCTGATGGACTGTCTCTTAATCGCTCCAGGTCTTTCAAAATTTCTAATACTCCCTTTATATCTTCTTCTTTGTGCTTATTAATTGATTAATCGTACCATCCAATTGTGTCATATCATTACGTGATCTTTTTTCCTAGCATTTCTCTTTTTATCCGTCTCCTACTATTTATTCTTATTCTTATATATATCTCTCTTTTATGCACATGTACCCATAACTGTCAATCTTTCTCTGTCTGATCATTTCTTGCTTGCATACAATGTTCTTGTGCCGCATGCATGTATGATGTTTCATCTATATACCCTTTTCACATCTCATCACAATCTGCTTGCTATTATCACCTCCAACTGCACCTCTCTGACTAAATCATCTCAACAACAACAGCAACAGGTTGGTAGTCTTTCATCTTCTCTTTCCTACACCCCCCTCTCTCTCTCTCTATTATTCTATCCCTCTCTTCTGTCTCTCTCTCTTACTCTCTCTCCCTCTCTGCGTGTCTTTCTTTCTATTTCCATCTATTCATCTTTATATTTCTTAAGATTCTTTTGCCACTGGGCTATTAATTTTCCTATCTTTAAGTGACATCTTGAAACTAATATTTTTCTTTCAGAATAATTAACAATTTTTCTTACCCACATTTATTGTGCTTCGTACTAATATTTCATCTTGTCTTATTCTATTTCATTAACAATCGTTATGCAGCTTTCCTTTTATTTTCTGACTAACAATTTCAAATTTAATTTATCTGATAGCTTGTCAAAGGAACGCATTATTTTAATTTTTCCCTTTGATATTTCACAAAATGGAGAGGCCATAGTATTATGTAACATGCATTAAAGGCAGTGTGTATTAGGAAATTTGATATCAAACATTTATAAACAAATGTATGACCTATTACAGGAGCACTTCATTTAAAAATACACCCAAACTTAATATGTAAACCAAATGCACAGTATAATCGATATTACTGCAACAATATATATTTGGGTGTTTTTTGCACCATTTATTTAAGAGATGATATTTTATTTACTCCCACTGGCACATGACCATATTTTGAAGCGCATTTTGAGTAAATTGGACCTAAATGTGCAACAATCATTATCTCACAGTATTTAAGGATATATCAGCAGTAAATGTGCGTTCTGTAACTGTAGGACTGATTATCTGTGTATTTTTGCATGTGATGAACCTATTCAGTAATGGATATCAAAATGTTATTTCCTATATGGATTTGTGTATATACTATTGTCATTGTATGTTGATATGTTGATGAATGAAAGTCAGATTACCATTATCCCCTATAAGATATCTTTGTGTTCCCAAATGGCTAGCTTGCCCAAGATGTGAAGGAATTCCTTTGGTATTCCTTGCTGAAAACATTCTTGATCGATGCTAATAGAAACTTAATATTATTTTGTGATGAAGATGATGTGTGCATCCAAGTTTGCCAACAATTCAACACACAATATCTTCTCTCATGGTTTAAATTCAAGTTTAAAGTTGTTCTCCCGTTTTTGTGAGATTTGAGGAGTGTTGAGGCAAGTTTTTAGAGCTCTATACTGCTGACGGCCGGGTAACCTCATTGCAGAGAAAGTGTTGATGTGTCAGTGATTTCATAAATGTTAATTTTTGTTCACTTCATTTGTTTCCCCTTTTCCCATTTTATTCATGCTCCACGCTCCCTCCCCCCATTTTCTTATCATAAACACATGGTTATATGCATGGTTTACTGTGTGCCTCGCCTGTGTGAATTGACCCCTTCTCTGCCAAACCCCACCCCTTTGTGCCCCTCTCCCCTCCTTTCCTCTTCCCACCCCTGTCCCTGACCCTGCCTGTCATGGACTGTATAAATCCAAACCCCAAATTCTCAACATCAGGCTCAGGTATTGTATAATGTTTTGAGATCTCGGTGTGATGGGTTTTTATTCTCTATTTGTAATGAAGAAGATATCTGATTTACACTTGGTTATGTATGGTGATGGTTTTATTTTAGATGCCTTGAATACTAACAACCAAAGTTTGAGCTAACCTTTTACATTTTTTTAAAAGGCTTCTTTTTTAAAAGCTTTATTCTAACTGCATGGGTAAATGCATCGTCAATCAGAATTGAGAAGGAATTAATTACCTAATATTGCATGAACAGGTTATTTGTTAAAGTTTGAAAATTACTCAAAGCTATTAATCAGTCAACTTATCTATTGATTTGTTTACAAACAGAAAACGAATACAATACATTTTCATATCAAAATATCTAACATTGGTTCGTTAAAGGGACAAGATAATTGTATGCACTACATCTAGTTGACCCTGACCCCTCTTAGCAAAGCAATATGTTTTTATTGTAATTATAATGTTAAAAACAAGAAAGTGTATTATCACATCATTTAGTACAAATAATTTCTTGTATAAGGAAGGAAACATGCAAACTGCATAATACCCAGTAGATTAAATTACAATGATATTACCATTACTGTTTTGCACCTTATAATTTTTGTTGTTTACTTGTTGAGACACGTCTAGAATCTTTATTTACTCCATTATGAAAGTGAATTTAAAATGTTATTAAGAAAGCACTGATTTTGGTATTGTTAGAATTGTGTTGCACATGGTAATATGTTATACCACAGTATGCACATTTATGCTGGAGCTAGTTAAGGAAAACACACATACACTGTTTATTTTGGTAATCACATACTGCACCATCAGAAGGACGTTAACTCATTATATAATTTTACAAAGAGTTAACACCCTTCTGGCTCTCAGCTCATGATATCAATTATAAGTAGTTTGATATTCAATTATTTACAAACTTTTTATGTGAAGGATTTTGGCCAAAAAAGCTGCTACAACTCTTTTCAATGATATCAAAACAATCTGAATTCATTCAAATTGTGTCAGAATATAATTTAGATGTATGATTGTTTTTAATGTCTTGATTGTCCTATACTAATACAAGTTTATTTTGACACATATTTACACTTTAGTTTTTCTCACAAAAAAATATGGAATAAAATTGATATGTTCACATGTCTGCACTTCATATGTGCATGGCTCAGATCAAGGGTACACTTACAAAAATGTAGATTGAACACTGGGAAATTGTTCAATTATCCAAAACCATGAGACCCAGACACAAATTAGCATTTTTATATTAAAAAGTACCATTGGGGGAAGCTCCAAACAAGTTTTCAGCTTCATTGAGTTCAAATTAAAGATTTTAGAGCAATTTTATGATGAAAAAAGGCCTATTTTCAGCACTTTTAACGTTACATTCAAAACATGCACTAATTGGATACCATATTTTTACTAATGGCATGCAAAACTTGTGATTTTTTTAAATCTTGATGTAGAATCTATGTAATAATTAACATTTCTGTTGAGTTAATTCCTATTATTTTACTTTCTTATTCCATTTACACGTGATACAATTTTTGTGATATGTTCATAACTGTGGTGTCCTGCAAATTTCAAATCTTACTAACTGAAGAATGGTGTATAAATAATTGATTTATTTACAAGCTTGCAATGTTATAATGTTTAGTTTCACTTTATCTTTGATTTCTAATCAGATCATTTCATTATGGGTCATGGTTTTAAAAATATTCAGATTTCTGAAAATGGAAAATGTTTGGTGTCCTGCAGTTATGAACATATCATGCAACAGAATCTATACAAAAACTTATTGTATTCTTTCAAAATGATAATGCAATGGTGTATATAGGTGAATGAAGAGCACTGATAACATTGGATTCCCCATTTTAACTTGTATGTGTGATTTAATCAACAATGAATGGACACCGAGTTATGTACGTGACGAGTTATGTACGTACACCATGTTTTTTTTTCTTCAATAAGACCCCCTATATTTAGTTATTTGTTATGGTAAGGTAGTAAACAATGTATAAGACATACACACGTCTGATTTGGTGAGAAGAATATTACAAAATATTGCAGTTTGAGCTTTTTCATGTCATGTACATAACTAAGACACCGTTATGAAAAGACACCGAGTTATGTACGTTACTACCAATCACAATTTGAAATAAATTATCATAAATGAATCAATTTATTTCTGTCAGCATGAATTGCACCCTTCTGCATTTTCATTTAAACAAACATTTATTGAATTTAAGGAACAAGAAGTTATAATTTGAATGTAAAACTACTTACTTTTGGTGTCCACAGTTATGTACGATTAAGTACAGAAATCTTACATTTCAGTCCTGAAATAGTAGTTTACAAACTATTTACACATTGCAAATTATGTTTCATTCAGGAAACACATCATTCCTTCAATTGAAGTCGATATTAGACTAATGCAAAACCATATCTTACAATAAGGCAAAGAGAAAGCATCTAGAGAATAAGATGTACTGTACATAACTCGGTGTCCATATTTGTTTTGGCCAAATTCTAATAACTAAATTGAAAAAAAGTTGATATGGCAATGGTTTTAAGTTTTGTTTAGGGTATGTTTTAACATCTCATGTACTTTGTTAAGAAAAATTTAAATTATAAGAGAAATATCAGCATGAAGTGGACACCGAGTTATGTACGTAACATTTTTGATGATGTGATATTTGGCTACTGATTGCCGCTTAACGGCAATTTGTTAAGGTCTGATTTTTTAGCTATGTGTTGCATAATGTTTGCAGATTACAAAAATAATGTTGCCACAGTCTATAATTGACTTTTAAAATTCACCTCATATGTAACACTTTTGTGCCCTTGATCAGAGCCCTGCACATATACATGTACTGGTATACACTGTAGTCTAACACTAAGTTATGAGCATACACCAGGGGAGTGTTTCACAAAGACTAAGATTGACTTTAAGTTTGAATTAATTATGGCAGGCCATTCATGCCACTGTTTGCTCTCACCATTTTCTGGCATTGGTCTCTCTAGGGACGTTTAAATCATGGTCACAATTCTACAGAATTTACATTTTTTGATACCGGTAATTCATTATCAAATGAAAAAAAAAGGATCAAAGATTATAATGGTGAGAGCAACCAGTAGCATGAATGGCCTGCCATAGTTAAGTCCAACTTAAAATGGATCTTAGTCTTTGAGAAACAGCCCCCTTGAATACATAGAATTTTGGAATCATTGAACAATGCATTGGGCAGAAATTTGAGTTAAAGGTGCATGTCTAAAAAACTTTTGAATTCTAACATATTTCTGAATGCAAGAAAAAAAACAGTGTCTAAAAATGTAAGAAATGTTATGCCCAAGACGAGTGATGTTAAATCTTTAAAAGTAATGCATGGCATGTATACTAATCTATTAAATAGCTGCTTTTGGTACAAATGAACATAAAACTGCACTTTATTAAATAAAAAGCAAAAACATAATAGTAGCTTTCTTAAGACAACAGTTTTACCAAAAGTTGCATCCCAGCATACTCACATTGTTTATATAAATATGTATACATATTTTTCAGTTTATTTGCTATAATTGATAGTAGTCACATGGAATAACTTGTAGATTGTGGGAATCTTGTGTTACCAACTAATATGTTAACACTTTTTCTCTGTGATTCCACAGTCTCGTTCTTCAGGTGGTGGTGCCAAGTCCAACGATGACATCGTCAATGATGTTGCGGCGGACATCTTGGCCAAGCTACCATCGCTGTTTGACATTGAGGCTGGTCTACGCAAGTATCCGACCACCTACACTCAGAGTATGAACACTGTACTGGTACAGGAGATGGGAAGGTTTAACAACCTCCTGGCTGTGGTACGATCAAGTATCATCAACATCCAGAAAGCTATCAAGGTACGTTTTCAGCCAGGCTGCTCATTTTACTTGATTTTATTTGAATTACCGGTATAGGTGTTTAATGCAATATTATATTGGGTGTTATATACCTCACTTAAGAAATCCAGCCATCTGATTAGTCGTAATTGGAGACAGACAGTTTCTCAGATTTTCTGTGATGTTTTAACCAATCTTTACTCAATAAAAGGATAAGGTAAGAATTCTTGGTAGATTTTTGTTTCAATTCGGCATATAAAAGACATATCGACTGCTTTAATATTTGAGGTCTGGCTGATTTATAGGCTCTCGAGAACTTGCACATATAAAGCTATAATGTATGTTCCAGGATTGAAGTTAGAAATTCAGTTGTTGTAGGGTGTTGGCAACAGCAAATGTCACTGGAGCTGGTGTCTTACAACTTATACCAGTATAAACAAACTTTGGCTTTCGCATAATACTATATCACAGTAATAGCTTGCACCAGCCAAACAAGGAAACTTATTCTCATTCATGTATGCAAACAGCTACTCTCTCTTGTAATTTAAAAAAAGATATAATTTTCAACATTAAAGATTTTTTTCTTCTTCTGTGTTTGTCTGGTGTATCTCAGGGTCTGGTGGTGATGTCTTCGGAGCTTGAGGATGTGGCTAACAGCATCTTGAAGGGTAGGATCCCAGGAATGTGGATGAACAAATCTTACCCCTCTCTCAAACCTCTGGGCAGCTACGTCAACGACTTCTTGACTAGACTCAAATTCCTTCAGGTAAGCCCACCATCAAGTCTCATTCTAGTTTGTTCTACAGGAGTTGGAGTTGCAAGACATTAATCTACATTTGCCACTCTCAACCCAGGTGAAGTAAATGCCTACCCGGTAGGAAGAAACTCCTAGAATGCTTTAGCGCCTGATGGCTGCTCAGCTGCAGATGGGGGTAATGTGATACTTCGTATTTATAAATGCAATAAAGTTTCATATGGTAGCTGCTCTATATAAATGGACATGTTTAAATTTGTATTAATTATTATTCACCATCTGATGTTGTTCCTCAGGACTGGTATGATATTGGACCTCCATCAGTGTTCTGGATGTCTGGTTTCTTCTTCACACAAGCCTTCTTGACCGGTGCCCAGCAGAACTACGCCAGGAAGTTCACCATCCCCATTGATCTCTTGGGCTATGACATGGAAGTTCTTGATGACAAGAAATATGAAACGCCACCTGAAGATGGTAAGCGACTGATTGAAATAAACGTTTCTTTTGTAGCTGTCAATATTAAGGATCAAGTAGAAGTTATATAGTAGTTGGTAGAGAGAGAGAGAGAACAAGTGGTAGCACGAGGAGAACTAGTAGCGTGGAAGCCACAACATGAGTAGAAGTAGTAGTTGTAGCAGCAGCAGTGGAAGTAGAGGTAGTGGTCATGGTCGTGATAGTGGTAGTAGTAATGGTACCACGAGTGGTGGTGGTAGAGGTAGTGGTAATGGTACTGCTATTGTTATTGGTAGTGGTACTGCTATTGTTATTGGTAGTGGTAGTAGCAGTGGTAGTGGTAGGAGTTGTGGTAGTAGTTAGTAGTAGTAGTAGTGGTGGTAGCAGAGATGGTGTTAGTGTTAGTGGTAGTGATAGTAATAGTAGCAGAGATAGTGGTAGTTGTAGTGATAGTAGCATTAGTAAAAGAAGCAGTAGGTTCATTTATAGTAAAATTGAATACTTGATTGAAATATAACCCTTCTGACGTGGTGATCTCATATTTCAGGTGTGTATGTAAGAGGCTTGTTCATGGAAGGTGCAAGATGGGATAGAAAGACACGACAGATCGGGGAGTCTTATCCTAAAGTTCTCCATGACACCGTGCCTGTGGTAAGTAGAGTATTACTCTTAACCCCTTCCAGATTATTAAGCTATTCAACGCAAAGTTGGAATACCCAATCTTGCTTGTAATAGGAATTTCCTACTTTCAGGTAATAGTGTTTAGGGCTAAAATATTCACATTGTGCATATTGTTCATTGTTTTAGAACACTTTTTTAGATAAACTATTTTGGATAAAATTTCATGTTCAAAAGTTGAAATAATTTGAAAGAGAGTATTAGAATGACTGCCATGAAAATGGAAAAATGGACCTTATTTACTAATTTATCTATTCAGTATTTTATTTCAAACAGGATAGCTCCATTAGCAGTTAAAATATTGTTGTCTTTGGGGGCCATGATTATATTTGGATAAAATTACTCTTTCCTAAGGATGCATTTGCAATTCATTATAAGAAATAAATCATGTCATTTTCATCCTGTTATTCTCTCAACAGATCTGGATGAAACCGATGAAGCGTTCCGAGCTACCTGATAAACCAGTCTACGAGGCGCCTCTGTACAAGACCAGCGAGCGAAAGGGTACGCTCTCAACTACAGGTCATTCAACCAACTTCGTCCTCATGCTCAAGATCCCGACCGAGAGGCCAGAGACTCACTGGGTTGCTAGGGGCGTGGCCTTACTTTGTCAGCTGGATACATAGATTACTTCTAAACATAACTTGAAATTAATTCCTGTTTGGAAAAATTTATTAGCGGAGTTTACAATAACAACACATGTAACAACCTGGACTAGAATTTGTAAAAAGAAAATAATAATTTTGTCATGTTGATTGGTGCATATAAGTACCAACCTTGCAGTGAATAATTGTTCAAGTAGGTTTCGAGTAGGTCATTTGATATAGTTCTTAAAATTGAAATCTGCATTTTATAAAAGTTCCCCCGAATACTTAAACAATGTTTATCTTACCACATCTCTGTACCAAAGTGCATGACACTAATGATGTATTGACAAAAAAATTGACTATATTGACTAAATTGAATGTGATTTAGTCAAATACAAGATGGGGGCTTACAGCTTATATTGACATTAAATATTACACAATTTGTATTAGGTTTTATAAATGTAATTTCAACCACCTTATGAATAAATTACCAAAGTTATCATTTAATTGTGTGTTATGATAAGTATTCCTTACATAGTTTATGGTGTAGCAGCAAGTAAAATAATCTAAGAGATGAATATTTATATAATATTTTTCACATTAAGAAAACATTTGAGTGATTTTTTTTTAAATTCAGTCTATGTTCCACCAAAGATATTCTTGATACACATATGAAGTCCTCCAATGTTATTTGAAGTATTGCACTTAAATATCGACCGTCTTTGGTGCAGCTGAAACGTAGTAGACATTTTTGAATATTCTGAAAATGATAACAGCTTCAGTTTTATATTGTGACTTGTTTCCCCCAAAGTGATATATGAATTCATATTGTAAACAAATAATTAATATATGTTTGTATTTGTATATAAGATGGCGACACATTCTAAGGGCCTGTGAATATGGCATACCGGTATGTCTTTGAATAGTATACTCTTACACTTATTTAAAGAGAATTGTATTTACTTTGAGAGTTTGAGAGGTGTTATGTAAATAAAAAACATTTCAGTAGTTGTGAAATGCAATGTGGCCCAAGTGGATGTGTAGTCTAAGAAATATCAAAAAGGTTTCATGAATGCCTTGATAAAATGTTTCACATATGTGCCGGCTTTCTAATTTATTTTAGAGGTATTTGAGAGAAAGTCTATTTTGCACTTTAATTGTGACATATAACTTATTTTAAAATTGGTGGAAAGGTTTGTGATATCCAGACTTATGGGTGCTGAGAAGGCACCTGGGCCCCATTTCACAAAACTTGTCATCAGTGACAAATGACAGTTTTTGTTATAAGCTACTGAAATCCTTGCTTCTGATTGGTTATCAGCAGATTTGTCACTGATTTTTGTCATTTGTCATTGAAAAAAGGCTGTGAGAAACGAGTCCCTGAACTAAGTGCTTTGTGTATATAATTTTTCTAGGATGAGACGAAGGAACGCAGGGTCAACACAATTAACTTCATTGAAAAGGAATAATAAATTTGATAATACATGTACAATGATGCAGTGATATAAACTGATATTCCAGAAAGGTAGGTCATTTATAATGACAAAATGAAATCCATCAATATTCATTGAATGATTAATGTACATCTTATATGTAGATATTAACATAAATATAAGTAGTCAATTTGAGTCAGCAAAATGAATGTTAGCTGTCATAAATGTATTGAATGTGTGTATATATAATATGAATTTTATTTTGAAGTGACACAAGTGTGTATGAAACTAACATTTGACTGTCATAATAAGTTTGCTTAGATTGCTTTGAAGTCCAAAATGCAAAAAATGAGAAAATAGCCTGCCTCATGGAAAAGGAGGATTACAAATATATTTGGCAAGTCATACTGAATGAAAATTCAAATTATGAAAAATTTACTAGATGGGAAATTTATAGTATTGATGTCTCTAGAAAGTTGAAGATTGAAGCTGTGATGTAAAGGAATTGTCTATAAAAAATTGTATATATCCGCACTATATTCAATATTTCAATATTATATATGATGTAGTATTCTGCTATTGGCCTGTCGGCTCCACAGTATGCATCTGTATTCTACCATCCGTCCTTTTGAGATAATGAATTTGAAATGATCACTAAACCTTGATTCTTCTATTTCAAACTCTATACACACTGCATCTGAAACCGTCCATTTTCATACATAATATATTATTCAATTTGTGAGTATATATGTTTATTGATTCAGTTTATTTTTTATGATAGATGTATGTACATGTATGTATATATTGTGATGTGGATTTATTGTAAGACTATTCCTAATACATAAAAATCAGTTTCTTGAAATAAACATAAAATTATATAACATTCTATGAGGAAACCAGGTTTCTTCATATATCCAAAGACTTAAATATAACTTTCAGACCACCAAATGAAATGAATACTGGTATGCGTCTCTCCATCTATTGTAATGATTTGAGATTATTTTTTTTGTACATATATTCTTTTAAGTTGAACCTTTGTATGCTGTTTTGAATATCAGTTTTATTTCCCAATAAAGTCAAGCACGAAACAAAAACAGTTTGTTCTTTCTTTTTCTGTTCAAGACAGCAGTTTTCATTATTTAATTTTTCATAATTCTTCTTAATAAATTTACAGAGTTGAATGAAGAAATTATATAGCTACATAATTTGTAAACATGAACATAGTTGATCAGACTAATAGGCAAATAGGGGGAAACAGAGAAAAATAAGCACACAAAAAAGATGAAATAAATTTAAAAGAAAATTAGATACTTGTCATAATTGCATGACAGATGATAATTGCATGACAGATGATAATATCACAACTGCTTGTACATGTTTTTAAACTATTACTAGCATTTTTTCAAAACCACTTGGAATGTAAGCATCGGTATCCTATCTTTAAAAAGGTTTTAATCTTTTGCCATGTTATTCCCTACATCCTATACAAACCTGCAGGAACAACAATTTTTATCTCTGAATATCATTTCTTATACAGTGTTCATTCATATTCTTTGTTCCCTCCGGAGTATCCTGATTTTTGAACATTCATAAGGTTACAAACTTTGACATTCGTAGACAATTTTTATTGTCAATAACTAAAAAGTAATGCAAATTGAACATTCCGATATAGCCCTTCAATAAAGTTCCAAGAACATACATGCAGCACATAGATTAACACTTATGGTATACATATTAAATGTATAAATAACTAGCCAAAGGCTATGAACTTATTTTCATCGTTATCACTCTCTGCACTCAACCTTACATGCCTGTGGGTGTGTATCTCATTTCAAGTCTAGTGGTTTTGACCGCAGAAGAACCCGGGTCTAAAATCTCTAAACATTGATCTGAAGCCTTGTTCTTATATGATGCTGTATGAATGGCAAAAAAGTAACCTATGAGAACAAAGTTACAATTTTTGGGGGGTAAATGGAAAGTAGGGTGGGATAAATTAATCTGTGCAATAAAGGCCCTTTAGCATTCTCGCTTATTTGTGTGTTATAAGATACAGCTATGTGACGTGCACGAAGCTCATGTCCTTTTATTTGGTCAAAACAGGTTTTGGGGTGGTTAACTTAGTCAGGTGTGAACGAAGCGGAGTTAACCACCCCAAAACCAGTTCGTAAATACCATCTGCGCATGGTCAGATAAAGGTCATTTGTATCCAAATCATAAAGTTATGTAATCAGTATTCATTCATGCACCAATGGTAAATTTATCTGATAGACAGGTGGAAGTATTCTTCTCACGAGGCAAACAAAAGGTATTCATGAAGCACCTCAATCACTTCGGCAGTGATTATTCTAAAATGCACAAGTGGGAAGTATCCATCGTGTAAAAGATCTGTGGATATTTTGGGGTCATGCGTACCGAAGCTGTTTACAACCTGGCTTATTGAGCCAGAAATCTTTGACAAAAGGAATGAATTAAGAATTAATTACCATTGATGAGGTCTGAAGAGACAATTCAACAACCCAGCGTGGTTACAAGTCATCCCACAGTAAAGAATTGCTTAGAAGTGCTCCATGCAACTACAAATCAGTCACAGAAGATATATTTGGCCAAGATTCCTTCCCTTCTGGTATGAAAAGTGTGGCACATGATTCTCCAAACTTCATGCTCATGATCACTGATGAGTCCATATAAATTATTCATCATTGCAAGTATATTCGTCACAAGCTGAGGGATTTCCTGACCAGGTCACCTGCTATCCTGTAGAACTTTTCCCGATCATCTCTCCACATCTTAGACGCATCAACGTTAGCTCCACTCTCATCATTGGGTTCTGAGGAAGGAATATGCAACATTAATTACTTTACAACTAAAATGTTGTACTTAAGAACAGTTTGTTCTTATATAGTGCGTTTCAGGACCGCAGGCCCTCTCAAAGCTCTTTACAGATATATATTATCACCCCGATCATCGGATTTAGGCTTACCTGCACACAATGTATGCACATTCTTCACTCCCTGGGGAGCATTTCAGCCAGGCGTCATTTTTACAAACGCACACTTACTCATCTAACCACATTAACTTTCGCATCCTACCGTTAACATTTGAAACCTGCTATAAGTTGATAAAGCTCCCTCAAAAACTTGATTTCATTTCAGCCGAATTAGATCATTTGCCTACAAATGACATTGCCTTTAAGCTAATCTTGTGCTCTAGTGATGAAACTACATTTCAAGAGAAACTCAATTCACTGTAAATCTGAATCGTTTATCATGCCATAGATGGGTGGTATTGAGCGGCAAAATGTGAAAAAAATAAGAAGTTGCTGGAAACAACTGTAGAATCTTGTGTTCTATTGCACGACACATCGAAGGATGAATAGCAATTGTGTTTTTAATCTTTCTTTGCCAATTACTCTTCCATTTACATTTCGACCAGCAATCTTAGTTTGTATCAAGGCAAATCTACGTTATTTGGTTGTTTTCTACCACAGACATTACAAAGAATAAAGGAAAGCACCAAAATATAAAATCAAAAGTGTTGTTTTCTTTGTTATTTGATCTGCTCTCAACTCTTGTCAGACTGTCTGATGATGTCGGAAATGTATGCGGAAAAATCCGCTTGACTTGCTCATTAAATATTGAAAAATCAGTGTTTTGGGGGTCTGAATCTTTAAAATTGAATTTTTTGTCATATCTAGATCAACTGATTACAGTGGAACCTCTTTTTAACAATCTCTTGAGACTAATTAAATTACCGCTTTATATTGACACCTTCTTATATCAGGGCGAAAAACAAACCACAGAATACAAAGATATGCAAAATTACCTTGTTCCCTTTTGCAACATTCATACCACATATTGTGTTGTGGCTCAACTTTTGATTCAGAGCTATACAAATGTTCAGATGGCATGAAAGCATGGATTTAAAAAGGATAACAAGCTTGACAATTGGTAAAACGTTGAGAGGTTAAAAATCTTAATTTTTGATCAAAATTGGTCACTCTATCAACTTTTCAACAAAAACTATTCATCCAGTATTTATTTCAATGATATTACGTTTTATGAGCGCAACAAATGTCATTGTAAGAAATTTTTTATTGTTGCCTTTTTAAAGAACAAAATGTGATGATTTAGGCCTTTAATATCCCTGCCGTGGTAGGGATACAGTATTATTTATTACGAGGTTCCAATGTAATTCATACGCAAAGTAAAATTAATGACAAACCTACCTGCCAACATGCTGATGACCGATAGAAGAATCTTCTCAACGCTCTGCACTGGACTCCATCTCTCAGCACTGCTCTCATAACCCATAGGATCATCACCAGGAGCATGCAGGATCGATATACACACCCGGCCATCTGCATAAACTAGAAAGAAAGTATACATGTCTTATCCTGTTGTCATAGGGAAAGTGCACTGAATGTTTATCCTAAAACTGTTATATTCACAACCTAAACAAAGTTTTGAGACCACACCCGACCATCTGCATAAACTATAATGAAAATATACACTGTACATCTCAGCCTGGTGTCATAGGGAAAGTATACACTTGGTATACTGAGTGTTTATACAAAAACTGTTACAATCACAACCTAAACTTAGTATTGAGACAACGCCCATCCATTTGCATAAACTATGAAGAAATACACATCTCATCCTGTTGTCATAGGGAAAGTACATTGAATGTTTATCCCAAAACTGATACATTCACAACGTAAACTAAGTTTTGAGACAACATCCGTCCATCTGCATAAACTATAAAGAAAATATACATGTCTCATCTTGCTGTCATAGGGAAAGTACACTGAATGTTTATCCAAAACTGTTACATCCACAAAATAAACTAAGTTTTGAGACAACACCTGTCCATTTGCATAAACTAGATAGAAAATATACATCTCATCCTGTTATCATAGGGAAAGTACACTGAATGTTTATCCCAAAACTGTTACATCCACAACCTAAACTATTAAAGTTTTGAGACAACACCCGGCCATCTGCATAAACTATAAAGAAATACACATCACATCCTGTTGTCATAGGGAATGTACACTGTGTTTATCCCCAAAAACTGCTACATCCACAACCTAGAAACTTAAGTTTGGAGACGGACGAGGATTTTCAATTTCTCTCACTTTCCAAACGTGTATCGTTGTGGATATTGCGCTATTGTGATGGTGTATGATGGGATAGCAAACCTACTCTTTGAATACAGCGGCTTCAAAGTAATCTTAATTAATTTTTTCTATGCGAAGATCAGTTGATGTGATAGTGTTTTGAAACAAAATCTATATATTTAAGAGCACATTGTGCAGCAAACCAGCATACCATTCTGCAAGAAATCAAAGATCAAGACCTAACCATTCACTCTGTGATTTTCTAGGGGAGATCATTGTGTTGTAACATGTTTGGAAATAAAGTAATTTTAGATGGCCTGTTTCTGTTAACTTTCCCATGAAATAGGTATCTTTCTTAAAAGAGATAAAGAAGGTAATTGGTAGCTACAAGGACATACAGGTACATTTAAAGGAAATATCAATTACTATAAATAAACTTATAGTTTGTAAACACATGTATGTTAATATTTTCAAACAATTCTGCTCAAAGCAGTTAGGTTCATATGCTATGATAGATTTTTTTTTTGCATTTAGAACTGTTATTGAAATAAAATAGTTGTTGGACAGACCTTTTAGATATCTGCAAATATTTAACCTGTAAAAACCAGGAAATGTATCTTTTCATATTTTCACAAAGACCTACATAACTGAAATGATAAAGCCTTACTATTTGGATGGAACATCTCAGTCTTGAATCGCATCTTGGGTGGGTTGAGCGGATAGTCGGTCGGAAACTTCAGTTCAGTCTGGAAGACCCCTCCTTCAAAACATGTTCCTTCTGGACCACTGATAATACAAGATGAAAAGGAAACAGAAGGATTTGTTACCACATGGAAATATTATGCTTGAACCAAAAGCTATTGCAAGATTTTCTTAATGGATCTTATTTTGTGTTTATGATACAAACAATAAGCATCATGCAAAAGTGATACATATAATAAACATGTAAAAGGCATACAAGGAAAATATTTAAATTACAAACTTTGTGTCAGATAGAAGGTAGAAGACCAGATGCAAAGCACAAAGAGGTCATCTTGGAGGCCAATGGTGTTTAGATGTAAAATACAAGATAGCATCATCAGCGCAAAACAAATACAGCTAACTCTCCATAACTTGCAGTCGCACAAGTCAAATTTTTCCTAAATCAAAGCACTTTTCAAAAAACAAAAAAAATTCTTCAAATCTGTGTTATTTAAACTTCCTAAGTTCAATCCCTTTCAAAGTAAAAATGTGCATTTGTTGAACAATTTGTGGTAGTCCCAGCAGATTTGATTTCTGCAGAGTTAACTGTAGATATAAATAAACAAAAATACTTACGTAATGAGAGCTTCCCATTCAAAGAAGTTTTCTTCATTGACTGGACCTGCTATGATGCCCTCAGGGGGATTGACTGTTAGCTCTGTGAACAAGAAAGAAAAAGAGAGAAATTTGTTTTGGTTGTCCACAAATACAGAGATTTTTAATTTTCTTTTATGTTTACTTTATACTTATGTATGTAAAAATGTTTTTCCTTAATTATGTTGATTGCTGCACTGACACCTGTATCTCTGTACCATTTAAGTCCATACTTTTGTTTAAATCTCTCCATGACAATGTCTTTGTCTTTCACCCTGTCAATCTCTCTAGATGCTTCTCTTATATACCTAGTGTGTGTGTTAGTGTGTGTGTAATTAGGTTTTTTACAGAGCTGTGTATCAATCAGGTTAGACCGAAAGCTTCAGTCTCTATATCGTCGGTTGTTCCACTGAAACTACGTCTGGCTCCACTAGACCTCCGGACATAGAGACTGAACGATCGCCTATGCCATCGTACGTTGAAGATACACTCTACGGGTATACGATAAGACGATACTGCCCTGACGCTAAGTTAAATCCTTTTTTTGTAAGAATCGCATGCACTAACATAAACAATTGGCATTTAGAATTAAACCACACATGATAAACATTAAGAAAATATGTACCTTGGACCTCTGCATATGAAATCTTCTTCAAAAAAGTGTTATTATCTCTTCCACTTGACTGTCTTCAGACGTCAGCCATCTTGAATCAAAGTAATGAATATTCATGCCAAAGTTTTTTAGTCTCCACCCCATTGACCTCATTCATAGACGTGCGCGTATGTGCACGTACATGTACATCACGCTGCTGCTACTCACGTTTGAGTTCTCGTGTTGTCTGCTTCACGTGCGCGCGCTATCCTCGACGTGACGCGCGGAGGAGCTACCCGAGGCGAGGTCATTGAATATTCATTAGCCACCATTTTGATTCCTGTCGGTCAGAATGCTTGACGTGGGTCATCGAGAAGCAGCCAAAAGCTTGGTAAGTCCTTTTATTTCTTATATATTTCTATTTCGTGGGGAAGGGGGGTAAAAAGGGAACTTTTAGGGACTGACAATTGCCTAGAAAATAACTGCAATTGAAGATAAATGATGTATTTCTCCTCAAGTTTGTCATGTTTGTGGGAGGGGCCTAACGGCTAAAATCTAGCCCTGATATCTTCAACATACGATGGCATAGGGGATTGTTCAGTCTCTATATCCGGAGGTCTAGTGGAGCCAGACGTAGTCTCAGTGGAACAACCGACGATATAGAGACTGAAGCTTTCGGTCTACAATCAGATATGACCATTTACGTCTGCATCTGGGGACCAACCTTTAAGTGCGTCACCATCCGAAAGATGTGACTCAGTTTGAAACGGGGCCGCCTGAGCCAGTGAGCAAGTGAACATGCTGCTAGACCAACTCACATCTGGATATCTTTTTAAGAATTAAGTAGCTGTGAACTCTTTTTTTTTATAGCAAGCAATTTTATCATGAAGGTATCCTTTCTTATATTATTTTGCTAATATGTGTATTTATGACTGTTAAATTAGTTTTTGGCATTGTTGAATGATAAATAAATTGAATTGAATTGAAACAAAAATCATGAGAAAAGTAAAATAAAGCAAGCACATGATGCATGAATGATTATGATTAGGATGAATATTATTCGGCGCTTGTTCAGAACCCTATCCAAAATTTGAACCGTAACTCCGGCGTGGAGATACCCTACTGAAACATACCCTAAAGATATCGTAATGAGGATCTGAGACTTTACGGTAGGTAACTTCACACAGGCGCGCGCCAGCCCGCTGCGGCCCGCAACCCACCATCGGTATGCACTTGTATTGTGCAGCGGTTTGCCGTGAAACCTGTGAAAAAGTGTATACTAATATCAACATTTATCCGAAAAAAACAAGAAAATTGACACGAAACATGTAATACACATAACGACTTTTAACTCATGATCTTTATTTGGACATTTAATGAATATTTATTTCATTTTGGGTATGTTTTAGTCTTGTACGAAATCACTTTTCCAACCTATTCCAAAACATCTATTGCTATCTCACCCTTTCTTTCTTCCCCTCTCTTCCCTCCTTTCTTTCTTGTTATCTCCACGCCGGAGTTACCGGTCAAATTATGGATAGGCTTCTGAACAAGCGCCTATTTATTTTTTATTCACATTAAAATATCATTGATTGAATTAGAATATGTACAAATGTTTCTCATCATCACGACTATCTATTAAGATAATGCAACAAAAGTAAATTGTGTAAATATAGTCTCAAAAGAAAAGAAACAAACAACAACAACAACTCGGTCAGTCACCACTGCACTCAATCTTTCTTACTAATCTTCGCGACTCGCTGCCCGGAATTGAATTACCAACGAAAAACATACAGAAAAATCTATGCATGGGGCAACGATGAAATTAATATGTGGCACAAAATGAAAATGAAGCCCAGCAATCACTCACAAATATAAAAATAAGATACAGGAAATAATTTCCAGAGAATACGCACGTTTATATTCAGCCATCAATCTCTTCAGGGCAGATCCGGCCATATTAAAGATAAATTCTCTCGGAATATGCCTGTTTTTTAAACGTCAACTCTTCACGACAAAATTAGCAGATAAATCTGATTGCCTACGGTAGCTGTGAAATGTCGATTAAAACAGAATAATATAACAAAAGCTGAGACTGTTAAAAATCCAATGACACAAGAAATCGTGTTGGGGCATTTTTTCATAGATTCAATAATTCTACATTTTCATGGCCGTGGAAGTGAAGCTATTGGGAGTTCCCTCGGTAGAGACTCATGAATCTTTCGCGGGATTTTTGTCCCGTTGTAAATATTATTGACAAAACAACTTTGTCCTTTGTCCTTATAACAACTATTATTCTTGGCTGTAGGCTATTTGGGGTTATCATCGGGTGTAGTGTGTGTGTGTGTGTAATTGGTTTTTACAGACGTGTATCAATCAGATATGATTATTTACGTCTGGGGACCGACCTTTAGACGTCACCATCAGTAATTTTGGTTCGTTAGTCGTTACAGATTCTTTCACAAAAACTTTATTTTTTTATTACAGTTCATGTCGTTATTACTTATGTAAATTGCACTCAATTTATCCGCTAGGCTGCCATGTACAATGTTATACCACAATAAATAAATATATTAAACAAATTCTTGAGGAAGATAAAGAAAACAGAGAAATGGAATGTAGTGTATATAGTTGAGGAAAATAAGACAAGGAATAAGAAGGTTATGAGTATAAGACATATCAGGAGAACACCCGCTGGTATTTTTGCTGAAAGAAACAACAAAACGTTTTCAAACTTTTCACGTTTCACGAAATCGTCATGGCAAGTTCAACAATATCTTATTGAAACGCCTGTATTGAAAATTGAAAAAGCCGAACAGGCTACTCTGTGTAAATATGTGACTTAAATAAATGAAAAAAAAACACTATTCAATTGGATGTCGACGAACTTGTACTAATGACGGTTCGTGAAATGTTGGAGGGGGCTTGGGTTGTTTGGGTGTCTGTGTCATGTGTATACGTAGAGAGAGGGGGGGGGGGGGAGTAATATATATGAAAGGAATAATTTCAAGCATACATGACATGCGTTATTGTGTTCCTCATCACTATTGTGTATCATTTATAAAAAAAATCTTCTCTTCTTTGCATAGGTCTGGATTATCAGATTTGTTCAAAAGGGAAACTTATGAAGGACCAAAATTAGAATTAGTTTATTTTTTAACTTTATTGAGTATTTCTTTATATAACATTGTATTGTATTCATTTTATTAATATGATTGCTATTGGTGGATTTATGATGCTATATAATTATTATATACACATATATTTTATGTGCGTGTGTCCGTCAAGTTGGTACATAATTTGTATTGAGGCCAAGTTTGTTCTGTTTTGTTTATTCAGTTGCACTAAATGATGGACGTCTGGTGGGCATCGTGTCACGCTCTATATTTTCCACCATAGGTTTCATCCCGTTACTGTTCTCGATATTGTAGTTTTTATTGAATCTTGATCAATAATATGATGAGTATTTGAATTTTGGGGCGTCTGGCGGGCTCAACCCGCCACTTAAAATGCGCTTGGCACCCGGGGGGGGGGGGGGGGACTCACATATTAAGACATACGGGGGCGTGCCACTCAAATGGGTGACTTTTTCACAAAAAATCCCTAAACATGGGTCCCATTTTTGACCAAAATACCATTAAAAATGGGTCTGTATTTTTAAAATGTCCAAAATGTCCAAAAATTGTGAAAATGGGCCTTATATTTCGAGAAAAATTCCCTCAAATGACTCTTAAAAATGGGTAGGGGTTTCGAGGCTTCAAAGGCACCCCCGAACAAACCAAATCTGAGTAACCCTCCCCCCGGGGTTTGGTAGTGGTCATAAATGGTATAGAGGGGCTTGTGCTTATCATACATTTTCACCAGGTTTCATCTAGTTGCTTTCTTCTAACTTGTTTAATAATTGTTATTTTGCATTAATATTGATGAGAAATACGAGGAGAGGGACTTAAGTAGGTTTAGTTTTGTTTATTTACCTTCTAAGCAATTTATAAACGATTAAAAAAATGTTCATGCTTGGCTGCATGCCCAATCTCTTCTATTTTGAATAAAACCCCTGATTTCTCTCTCAGTTTTCAAATTTGTATTTTTGTAATTTAAGACTGGTTTAAACTGAAATCGTGTTTTGTGGTGTAAAGCAACCCCATAGCCGGTAGCCGTTGGTAATTTTATCATTACTTACGGGTAGTATGACGTGACGTTGATGGAAACATGATAGTCTAGCGTGCGAGTAAATCTTTACTATATAATTACACACGTATAAATCTAGGCCTATACGGCGTGTGCGCTGTGAGTAAATGGGACACCAGCCAAAGCCATCATCATAAATATTATTACGTGGACAAACAGCTTTAAACATTGAACAAATAAGTGACTTTATTGTGCAGAGATTTTCTAATTAGTTGGCTGGTAGCATTTTCACTTATTCGTGATCACAAATAACTGTTTCACCGAACTGTTGGAATTACTACAGTGAATATAGTAGAGGTGAGTAACATCTAAAGCTATATAATTATGGTTAATTCAGTTGGTAATTTCTCTACAGGATTATAAGGAAGTTGAATATGAACAACGTATTATTGCAGTTAACGATTTGTAGAACTGTTTGTACAAAGATAATGTTGCATTGACAATATTTTCTTTCAGAATTCTTGCAACGAAGTAAATTTGTCTATTTCTCATCAATGAATACTCCTGATAAATTATTTCAAAATAGGATTTGAAGGTGGAACACACTGTTGTATGGTTGACAATATTAAAGATATCAGGAGTCGCTTTTTATCATAGGCCTACATAATTTTACAAGCATTTGAAGAAATATTATCTTTCATATCATTATTCATATTAATTTTGTTATTCGTAATTTTTGTATCTATTATTTTAAACGTTTGAAGTAAACACAGATCATCAATTTTTCCTATGAAACTCTTTTTGATAAACCTAGTTTTAAAAAGAGAAACTGTATCGTAAATATTTTATTAGCTTAGATGTATTTAGAGTAGCAATATAGATCTCTGAGTTGCCTAGATAGTATCACGGCATAAAGGTAATACGGATACTTACATTTTTAGTGCGCACATAAACATTTCAGGGGGTATAAAGGCGCTTTAAAAGTTGCATTATTACACTGAATTTAGCACAGTTGCCCTAAGGCATTAAATGCAAATAAGGAAACAATTCTTACCAGCTACCCATTTCCTACACCTGGCTGGAGATCGGCAAATGCAGATTAATGTCTAGCAAAAGGACATTGAGGGCCGCGGCGGGACTCGAACCGCGAACCGAGTGATCTTCAGTCCGGTGTGGTATTTTTTTTAGACCACGACACCTCCATACTCTAGATGTTCATGTATATCAACATTTAAAGAGAGAGAAAAAGAGAGAAAGAAAACAAATCCATTTGAGTAGGCATAATCCTTATAGTGCGTGGAATTCATAACTAGATTTTGAAATTGAGTCTGCACGGTCTATACATGTACATGTTTGAAGACACCTCCCCCCCCCCCCCCCCCATCAAAACAAAACAAGAATGATGAAAATATAAAGACTGCCATTCATCTGATAAACCATTACTAAAAACGAATTATTTTATGTTTATATCTAACATTAAAACAACAAAAATCAAACAAACAAACAGAATGACGGGAATATTACATGTAGGCACATAAGCACTCGAGATGAATGATTACGAGATTGATAGATAACTTTATTAACAAATGCGCTCATTAATTTAATATTGAACAGGGTTTGAAACTAATAATAATTGCTACAGCTCCAATATTTATACGGGAATGCACACTTTTAATCTCACTTTTGCTTTAGCAGCTTGGCGACACCTTTCGAGAAACTAATTTTCCTGTAGGTAATAATTCCCTGTATATACCAAGGTTGAAAAAAAAAAATTTGCCTGTGGATGTATATAAACGGCTGGGGGTGGCGATGGTCCCATACTTCTCGCAATGCACAACCGAAACAACTGACATCAATGTTCATGTCCTTGATTTCTACGAAATACTTTCTGAATTATTATCATTTTGTTATACAAAATTTTGGTTTAGAACTCATCTCGGTGAATGCTTCGTCTTAACACATCGGATGTCTGTTTAAGGGCAAACTATAGGAATGCTTTAAAAATCATTATAAGTCTAGACTTTTTATGATTTTTGTTTAATTGGCATTTAAAATTTATCTTCTGAATAACACATTGCAGTTATGTCTATCACCGGTTTAGCAAACATGATGCTTTAAAAGGGTACAAATCCCTTATTAGGCAAAGAAATCCCTTGGTTTAAACATATTATTATTTATCCGTTATGCTCTCCATAATGCCATAGAGCCTGAACAATATTATTGGAACACTTAACAATCAGCAAGTGGTTCAAATTATGATTGTAGATCATCCTCTTAAGAATAACAATCTTCATATCAATTCTATTGTCATTGCGATACCCACACTTCACTCTAAGCGAATTTAGGGCTTGTATTACATCAAACAATACTTGTACGAAGTCACTTTTCCAACCTATTCAGAAACACCTCTCACTGTCTCTCTCTTTCGTTCTTCCCCTCTCTCTCCTTCTTTCTTTCTTGTTCTCTATCTCTCTCTTTTTTCCTCTCTCTCTCCTTCTCTCCACTTTCTCTCTCTCTTTCTCTCTCTCTCGCTCTTTCTCTCTCTCTATCACACCCTCTCTCTCGTAGTATCACTGCCAGCTTTATACTTGGGGGTACCGTCTACTTGTAACACACTAACCCTAAGAAACAGGATGACTTGAAGAGAAAACACTCAAATTTCAATCTTGCAATCAAGGATTTTCTGCACAAAAATCAAAACAAGCGGATATATCACTTGGGGAATAAGTGCTTGATGATCCGGCACATTGCGTTCAAGATCAAAGTTGACATCCTTAAGGAAATATTGAGATGACAGGAAATTAACCTAATCTTGATTCCATGCAGGTATAGGAAACCACAAAAAGCACAATCCTATTTGTCTATGCGAATTCAGTGCAATTTTGTTGTATTATTGTCGTAAATGATACCTATGTTAATTCTACAACATTATGAAGCCAGCTATGTTTACCTTTGTAATTACGAGTCTAACTTTCAAGGCACTATATCTACAATTTTGACCTGGTTGCGAAAAGTTAATTCAGTTGAATTGCTGTCTGTATCTCTGAAAGTTTATAAATTAAAGAATAAGTTACGTCTGATGAGAGGAAACTCAATTATCGTTTCAAAATAATGTGAAAAACGATATTCGTACAATATACAAAAAGTCTTAAAACCATCAATAAGATCTCGTCGAAATCATAAGAATACGTAATAAAGGCCCACATTTGAGGAAGTTCACAATCAGCATTTGATTGTGAATGTTTTGCTTACAAATGAGTATTATGTAAACAATTCAATGTTCAAAAGCTAACATAAAATGAAATGCACGTGCAAACAACAGATTTAAACATAGATTTGAAAAGAAACGAAAATGAAACAGAAAGCATGAGAAAGGGAAAGGGGCTGTGGTATCGAAAGGAAACAGACCAGAGACAAACTGCGTCATTGCACGAGGATGAATGTTTTCCATCCACCAAAATACTTATTTCAATTGAAAGTATTTTTAACGAATTTCAGCTGAAGAATTCAGAAATGTATAAGAGAGAGGGGGTGGGAGGAGGGCGGTTAGGTTAGGGTTAGGCCTGATATACATGAAATCAAAAGCCACTGACGTGTAAGGCATACACAAATCATCTCGCTTCTAATCATAATTATCTATCACAAAAAAGTGCAGTCGATTTTGGGAAATCCCCTTTTAGTGCCAAGGCGAGCATTAAAGCTAGTTTGTGTGTGCTGCCCGAGCAATAGGAGAGCGGACTTCCCCTGGACCTGGTGATAATTACATCGTCATTAAAGCTGATAAGAGCACAACGATGCACTCTATTCATTAATACTAATGCGAATTTTAGATGATCTACAATAATTGTGTAAAGTCATCATTTCCACTAATGAGTTGGAATAGCCTTTTCTAAAAAGGGTAATTTCTAAATGGTATTTGTGGTATGGATGAACACACCATATATCAGTTTGACACTACTGTACCATCACAACTAGCCATAATTATGATGCAGTACGTGCACTTGGTAATCATTTGGTCATAAGAGGAACTGAAACTGGATCATTTTTTGTCACATATTTTTAGATTTTGGAAGAACGTGTGGACAAAATTTTTTTTCGTCGGATATGTTCAAAGTTGTAAACAATGCGCATACGTCAGTACTTATAATTGATACATTTATCAGTGCCTATACCTCACGTAGGTTTTTTTGTTTTTAAGTCATACGATCAGGTTTCGATTATCAAATTTCCTAATTGTAGTCACTTTATCAGAGAGGTTCCTGTCAGTCCGACACGTATGCCACAACAGTTTTTTCCGGGGCAGGAGACGAATATCTATCGGGAAGTTTCTCTGAAATATTGAAGTTCACAACAAGAACAAGATTGTAAAAATATCATTATATAGCTGTAGACCAAAGAAGACAGTCTTCATGAAGAATATAAACAACTTTTATTATAGAAAAGATCAATCATCTATGACCTTGATTTAATTTCAGAATCATGGATCTCTTAACGGATTCGATGGAGCTCACGACAGTGACCACCGATCATCATGACATGGAACACAGTCTCTTGACCACCGTCATCGCCACCGTCAGTCTCTCCATCATCATCATCGTGTCTTTGTGTGCCAACACCCTTGCGACCTCCACCATACTCCGTGTTCGTCTTCTGCGTGACAACCTCCACAACCACCTCATCGTCAATCTCAACGTCGTCAGCATGTGCATCACTGTCTTCAGTATGCCACTGACCTTGGTGTCCATCTTTGACGATGGCAGATTGTTGGAGCGAAACTCGAGTCTCTGTTTGGTAAGTCATGAGAAGGTTACTACATTATGTATAATCATTTCCGTACAGGGATTTAGTTACTGGGGCACGTGCTCCGTTCTCCCATTGTATGGTAAATAACGGGAAAAAGAGAAAGAGAAAGGGAAGTGAAGGGGGAGGGAGGGAGAAAGAGAGAGAGAGAGAGAGAGAGAGGGGGGGGGGGGGCGTGAAAAGAACAAGCTACGTGGGTCAGACGATTCGAACATATTTTGACCCAGGATGCGCACACAAGGATGCGCAAGTCGTGTGTTCGAGCCCCGGCAAGGAATCATGTGATATGCGCTATACAAGAATGGCGTCAACATTAATTTTTATGATTCATTGTGACAGATAGCGGCAAAAAACGGGTTAGCATTGAATAAAACACATTATCTTAGTTCTTGGTACAAGTGTACATAGGCCAATGCTTATAAAATATCTCACACGATATTTTCCATTTTATTTTTCACAGTTCAACGGGTTTTGTTCAATCGCTTTACCAGTAGCTAGCTCGTTTACCGTTCTATGGATAGCCGTCGACAGGTAAGTCCAGCCTACTTGTAAAAGTGCCATTTGCTTTTAGAATGAACCAAAAGCAACTGCACGTATAATTCTTAAAATGACCAGCGCAGAGAAGACCTGGCTATATCGACCAAAGTTAGATTAACAATATAACCATATTGTTCGTAAGTTTGGAATAAA
Source organism: Strongylocentrotus droebachiensis (assembly GCA_035222895.1). Classification (NCBI taxonomy): domain Eukaryota; kingdom Metazoa; phylum Echinodermata; class Echinoidea; order Camarodonta; family Strongylocentrotidae; genus Strongylocentrotus; species Strongylocentrotus droebachiensis. The sequence goes on along the minus strand of JAVYIG010012126.1, from coordinate 10,904 downwards.
GCTATATAAGTCACCTGGGAAATCCGATTCCTTTGCATTTGCATTACGAATAATTCAAATTCTTGAACTTGTCACTTTGGTTCCCTTTTCTTAATTGACACATTTAATGACACCTTGATGAGCTTCACCCCCCCCCCCCTTTTAATCGGTAAGATACCCTCTATGATTAAACTGAGTAGCATCCAGAATTTTGAATGCTAGGTGTTTTACTACTTGTCGATCATCATCAAGTTCTGCTTGTTTTAACCTCTATTTTAGGTACCTAACCGTGGTTTGGTCTAAACGCTTCCCACCTTCAAGTCTCCGAACCATCTTCATGATCGTCTCCACATGGGTTGCTTCGTGTGTAGTCGCCATCTTGCCTCTCTCTAAAGTCCTTTCGGAATACTACTACATGCATGACACCCATCACTGCTCACCGGTCTGGGAAATGTGTGAGTTCTATTTCGTGGTCTTCTTTGCCGTATATGGTCTCAGTATTCCTATCATGGTTATATCCTATTTCTTTGTCGTCTATCATCTCTGTAAGAAGGAACGCAAGATGCAGTCTCATCAGTCCTTCAGGTCGAGGTCACGGTTCTCTCGGTCCGAGCGCTCGGTGATGGTATCGAAGAGGAAAAGGGCGGAGAGAACGACAAAGGAAAAAAGTTCATCCCTTGTAGCTGATTCAAGCCACATAAGCAACGGAGTTGGACCGAAGAAAGAGAAATCACAGCACGATTCCGGCTATGCGTCTCCTCCAAAGAACTCACTGATTGGAACCGATAGTCCACCTGTAAGTGCTGTGGTTCTAACTGATGCAGTCGACGTTTTCAAGCATGACAACCTGAATAAGAACAACTCTGCAAGTACCGACGATGGTACCGATGAACCAAGGTTGTCAGCTTGTGCTCGCAAAGGATCCGTGCGAATTATGATCAAACAACTGGAGAAAAACAACAACACACACAGATCAAAATACGACTCGTTGCCTAAGGCGAGACGCAAACTGCGTGTAGAATCAAACCATCTCCGAAAGGCAGCTTCCGCTAACGATGTTTTGGATTGTGAAACTAATGAGAGTCACATCTACGCATCTAAAGGCAAACATGGCAGTAAACAGCATTTAAATGAAGAGAGCTGTCAAGCAGACCTGTTAAACCAAGGAGAGGTCTGTTGCGACGTTCCTTCAAAGACAATCACCAGAGCAAATGTGACAACACCACCTGTATACCATTGCTACGATGACGACTGTACACCGGAAGTGGTAGGATTTATGATTTATGAAGACGCCGAACCTGATTGCAGTCCAGAAAGTACAATGCTCTTGAATCAGGTTGAAGAATCTGATTATCCCATCGTGCCTAATATCATCATTGAAGATGCCTCAGGAGAAAACCCTGAGTCAGATGAGGACAGTACTGATACACCAAACTCATCAACACATTGTTCTCAAAATGAGGAAAATATGTCCACATTGCTGCAGACATCCGCTCTTGATCAAGGTCTCCTAGCCGTACCCAACACGTCCTGCATGAATGGCGAAGTGGACAACACATCATCCTGTGATGGTAGACATGATGACGATTCAACATTTGGAACTGTCAGTGTCAGGAACGTGCAAGGTTTGCAATTTTCTGTATCTATCGAGCGTCTTGCTGGGCCAGACAAACAAAGTTCATCACATGACGAGTTTCAGAAGAAGCGAGAGGGATCGTTCGGAAGCTCATCCTCCATTAAAGAGAAGTCAAGGAGTGGCGCAGACACGCCGAAGGTCAAGAGAGGAAGCACCCGAAGGCTGAGCATGAGACCTACCTTAACTGCTGATAAACAAGTTGCTCTTATGGGTGAGTAATACCTTCCAACTTGTTCTCCAAATCGATTCAAATTTTGTCCAACCTACGTCGACCTACGATTTATAAAAAAGAGAATTATACCCCCTCACTGCCATATTATATACCCAACCTTCTCTTTCACGGTCAGGAAAAGCATCCTGTGTTCCGTGGCTATGTTACAAATCCGTGGACGCGTCCCTCCTACCCTTGACGGAAGTACATTGATTTTTGCTCTTTTCTTCATCATTTTATTTGGTCATTATCGCCCTTCATTGACAGTCATGTTACGTAGCAATACATAGTTAAAATAGTTTACGAGAGGATGATAAAGCACGCTGCAAAGATTTACCGCAACGCATTATCAAAAGTGAAATGCCGTGTCAAGGAACTTTTACCATAAATTACCAACCATCACAAGTCATGCTGTACTAAACAACGGTGAACACGTTGAAATCACCGCAATATAGTCTTTCGCATAATCAAGGAAGAGAGACGATCTGATCTTCTGTAACCAAATCGGTTTGAGAGGCCATGGTCATCAATAAGACTGGTACATGCGTCATATTTTGATAACAATAACAGGGCTTAAGCGTGTAGATGGATGACGAATTGTGTTTTTGTGAAATACGAGAAAGTGCTTTAGTGAAGGAGGCTGTAAGTCCAGGGCCCTGTCTCACAAAGAGTTGATAATATTATCAATCGTAAGTTATTTGCGATTGATATTAATCGCAACTATGTACAGTACATGTGTGATAGGAGCAGGCACGTAGCCGGAGTTTGATGTTGGGGGGGGGGGGGGGGGGGGGGGTCACATACATGTAATCGATCGAGGTAAAAAAAGGGGTCTAAAAAAGTTCAACCGATCTTGGACATTTTTGAGGGTCACGTGCCCCCCCCCCCCCCGTACCCCCCGTGGCTACGTGCCTGGATAGGAGACTGCAAACTTGCGATTGATTGGAGGACTTGCGATTGATTGATTTGGATCAATCGCAACTCTTTGTAAGACGGGGCCCTGTGCTGTACACAGGGTTTGAGTGTTTCATGGTTAGACGAGAAAATGTCGGATTAGCTTTCTTAGAGTGCACTTCACGGTTGTGACCTATAAAGAGTATTGCCCTTGCACTGTACTATTACTATTATAAATGATTTTGTTTGTAATAAATACGCCCCCTGATTATCATCAAGTGTTGAGCAAAGTGAAAACAAATTCATTTCCAAGGATGATAGTATGCACCTTAGAAGTGTTTTGAGAAATAAGTGGCGCCACTTGAACGCAAGATATCTGAATGGTTGCCCCGGATACATTCCACCTCATTCTCAGTAAAGGGCTTCCGCCCCTTTACGGATTCAACGACGGTTCTTGAACTCTATCTTCGATGATTCAAGTTTCACGAATTGACCTTCATTTAAATTCGAGATGCACTTGAATTGTCCCTTATTTTCAAGTTGCAGTACCTTCGTGTTAATTTGTGTTTGTATGTGCATTATCTGCCCCAGAATTATTACCGAACTATGCAAATAACATACCCACTCTTTCCTTTTCAATTTTCGAATGAAGCAACTAAGAAATAAATCAGGAAACGGTCGAATTTCGATAAGACAATAGTTTAGTTTTCTCATGAAGTCATCTTCAATTTAATTGAAGGCCACTTCGTGAACCTTGAATCATCGAAGGCAGAGTTTTATGAACTGTCATTGAACCAGTGGCGTATCCAAATCGGGGGCGGATCATGATCATGAGGTTGGGAAACCACTCAGATATTTCGCTTTCAAGGAGAGGGTGTGGCCCCGTTTAATAATTATTTTGTTTATGTCACTATGAACACTTTTACTAAAAACACTTCTAAGGAGTGTACCATCATACTTGTGAATTAATTTAGTTTTAATATCACTTAATGATATCATGGGGGCGTATTTATTATAAACAGGCTACTTCCTGTTAGTTGAGCGCATGGGCAATGCTCTTCATAGGTCACGACCCGGAAGTGCACTCCAAGAAAGTTAAAATAGAAAGCTAGTAACACTCTTCCTGGTTAAACCGACATGTTCATGTCTAACCATAAACACTCGAATCATGAATTGGGTTTACACCACTCCATGCGTGCATCCTGAAGGTGCTTAATACCCTCTTGAGTTTTCTTTTGAGAAAATTGTTTTCAACATTGTATCATTGAAGCAGCATCTGTTTTTGTTTCTGTTAAAAAAATAAATAACAGGGCCTTCAATGAATAAGTGCGTGCGGAAAAATTAAGTATTTTTGTTCTGTGAGATTAAAATACAACTAGAAAAGAAAGAAATAAATAAATAACACCAGAAAAAAACAGGCACTTTGGTATTTCCTCCCATCATCTATTCGCGAAATTGACAACCTAGACCACTTCAAAGCTTCACTCAAGACTCACATCTTCCTTAGACATTTAAAAGCTAATTTTATTGGAGGAGCTCGCGCCTTTGAATGTTTTTTTAACAGATATATGGCGCCATACAAATGCTGTGAATCATCATAATCATATAGTACATAACGTCAAAAAGAATCTTTTTATAATAATAATAATAGGCCTTTTATATTAATATGTTTATCCCATGTTCTCCTTGTCCATGCACATAATCATGAAAATGAATAGTATTTCTTTCTTCTTAAGCTATCTTATTGCGACTTAGGCCTTTTATATTAATACGTTTATCCCAAGTTCTACTTGTCAATGCACATAATCATGAAAATGATTTAGTATTTCTTTTTTCTTTAGCTATCTTATTGCGGTTTAGGCCTTTTATAATAAACATGTTTATCCCATGTTCTACTTGCCAATGCACATAATCATGAAAATGACTTAGTATTTCTTTCTTCTTAAGCTATCTTATTGCGATTTAGCCTTTTATAATTAATATGTTTATACCATCGTTCTACTTGTCCATGCACATGCATAATCATGAAAATTACTTAATATTTCTTATTTCTTAAGCTATCTTATTGCGATTTAGCCTTTTATAATTAATATGTTTATACCATCGTTCTACTTGTCCATGCACATGCATAATCATGAAAATGACTTAGTATTTCTTTTTTCTTAAGCTATCTTGTTGCGATTTAGGCCTTTATGATTAATATTTTTATCCCAAGTTCTACTTGTCCATGCACATGCATAATCATGAAAATGACTCAGTATTTCTTTCTTCTTAAGCTATCTTGTTGCGATTTAGGCCTTTATGATTAATATGTTTATCCCAAGTTCTACTTGTCCATGCACATGCATAATCATGAAAATGACTCAGTATTTCTTTCTTCTTAAGCTATCTTGTTGCGATTTAGGCCTTTATGATTAATATTTTTATCCCAAGTTCTACTTGTCCATGCACATAATCATGAATGACTTAAGAAGTCGCATAATGAATGTTAACCAATAAATTTAAATCAAATTCTCTTGATTTTGCAGGTGGATTACTCGTACTGACTGCTATAATTTGCTGGACCCCTTACTTTGTCATCCACTCGTGTTTCTTCCCCATGAACATCGCACCGCACTGGAGCAGCATACTGACCATGTGGCTCGGCTACTTGAACGCCATGTTGAATCCTCTAATCTACTCCTTCACGAATAGGCGCATCCGATCCATGGTGGGTACGTTCTGTGGTAAGCGATGTAGGCTCATCAAAGCGCTAATGTGCAAAAAGAGATCGGAATCCGCTACAATCGTCCCACATTAGCCCTGTCAACTTGGAATAGTGTTTCATTTGTACATGTTCTACCAGGGGTAATGAAAGGTATTTTTCAGTAGATTTCGTTCCAGCATCCCATTATTTAACGTGTTGTCAATCTTCTAGCGTCATTACATAATAGCCTAATAATAATAATAATAATAGCCTAATAGTCCACTCCAAATTTTATTAAACCGAAACGGAAATTCTTTTTGCCCAATTGATCGTGAGCCCGGCAGCCACTGAGCAGCGCCAGATCGACGTTGCTCTATCCCTTATTGTTGAACGCCAAACAAGGTAGCAACAACTCCCATCTTTTAACGTCTTTTGGTATGACGCGGCCGGGGTTCGAACCCACGACCTCCCGGTTGTGACTCTGCTAGTCAATATTGCTTTTAAATAACAAAATATACATTTTAAGGTCATCCTTCCACCCCATCCTTTACTTATTTGACCTATGTAGTTTTTTTTCTTCTCTGAAATGATTTTTTTAAACTAGCTACCGGGAGCACAAATTGGGGCACATAATTATTGGTGCACATATTTTCTTTTCTTCATAATCGATGTGTACTTCAGGTATGTCACATTTTGTTTTCCCGGGGAAAGGGCGGGGGGGGGGGTGAACGTGCTTCCTCTGTAACCTCCTGGATCCGCGACTGACTTTCAAGATAACTATGTAAACTGAGTCTCTGTTTTGTACATGGCCGTACTCTACTGAAATTTAAACTCGATGCTGGATTTTGGATTTCGTTCAAAATTCGGGTATAACAAATTGAAACATTAGAAGTTAGTCTGAAGTCTAAGTTTTTCTTTGTTAAAACGTGATCTTATACCCAGGATCTATAGTTTAACTTCATTAGTAGAATACGGACATTTACACTAATACATTAGCCTTCTTCTGGGATGACTTTTACTTTAGTTGTGTTATAGTCTTCCGATGTTTCGGTCAGAAATCCTGGCAGCAGTTTTTTTTTTACTTTAGTTTGCCATTCTTTTTCACTCAGTGTATGTGGTTTTTCGATGTACCTGGTCAAATGTATATGTACATATTTACAATCTAAGGAAAATGTGCAATATTCCGTTGTATGATGTAAATGAAGTTAATGTGTTGTAGTTTTACATATGAGGAATGTATTTCTAAAGTACTCTTAATTTCTATTTTGCTTTTAATTTATGTCAATCTATGTTTATTGTATTTGATGTGTTTATTTTGTAATTTTGCATGTTTTTTTTGTTGTTATATCTGTGAACTATATCGCAATTCAGCCATCAACGGCTGCAAAGATATATTTTAATAAACCTTGAATTGAATTGAATTGATTTATTACATCTCTCAAGAATATCACGAACAAGGGAGACTTCTCCAATTATACAAATGGACATGTAAATATGGATAGACTTGTCATTTTGTGATGTATCAATGCACCTATAGCACATTTACTTCGATGTTAGTATTAAACGTTTGTGGCTGATTTATATACAAAATAATGTTATCCAACTGAAATTTTAATTAAAGGTGTTCATGTTATGTCTTGCAAAGAGATAGATAGATAGTGAGACAGAGAGAGAGAGAGAGAGAGAGAGAGGGAGAGAGAGAGAGAGAGAGAGGGAGAGAGAGAGAGAGAGAGAGAGGGGAGAGAGAGAGGGAGAGACAGAGAGTGAGCGAGAGAGAGAGAGAGAGAGAGTGAGAGAGAGAGAGAGAGAGAGAGAGAGGGGGGGGGGGGAGATAGAGAGCCTGGAGAGAGAGTAAAACAAAAATGGGTGTTTTTTATGGAAATACACGATCATTAATTTTCTACTATTAGCTACTTAGAGATATATTTTGTTTGCAAATCCAATCATTTCAAAATCTGCGACGGGCAAAAGTAACTAACAAAATAATGAACTGATATTTCTACGGCTGAACATTCATTCAAAGCCAATGAACACACTCGCCATTTGGCTACTAGTATCCGATTGCCCCATTGTTCCTCTATTGTATTTCCAAAGTTCAAAGTAAATGGTAACATGAGACTTTTGTACATTTTTCTCGCGCAAACTGAAGAATGCCCGACTCTGTCACGTGAACACGAAAGTCATGGCATGTTCGTAATCCCATTGAGTGAAAGTAGGCCGGGATCCGGGTGGCATGCATTACTGGGACAATAGAATGACATGATTCTCTTTGACCGGGTACACAAAGCTTTTCTTTCAATGACAAATGCCAACATCAGTGACAAATCTGCTGATAACCAATCAGAAGAAAGGATTTCACTAGCTTATAACAAAAACGGTCATTATTTTGTCACTGGTGGCACGTTTTGTAATATGGGGCCCGGGTATTCCAATATTTCATCATTATATCGAATTACAATATTCCAACCCTGTTGTCCTTCCTGTTATCTTCATAAACGAGGTGTAAACGGGACATTTCTACCTGCATATTGACAAAGAATCATGTCCACCGGGAACAAGATTTTATTTTGGATATACTATGCACTGTCTTTAACATTTAATGAAGAATAAATCGTTATTGAATGGTAAGTTCTTATGATGATCAATTAAATTGACCCTTTTTTTTTTTGCACATAGAAACACACAAAGAGAAACCAACTTTAGAACAGGTACAAGGAATGATGACAAATACTAAATCTTTTGAAGAATATGTATTAAATTTAATAAATATAGCACCAATATAATTATATCACGTGTTAAGACACATTTTGTACATATTTATCTGGCGAATATACATATATAGATATATTTTAATACAATGCATATATACTTCAGCAAATTCAAGTCCTAATTCGAATAGACCAACATAATATTTGAGGCAATATCAACACAATAATATTTTTCTCTGTATAAAAGACGATCACTTGATTATATCAGCTCCAAATAAATACAATGAAATATATTTAAACACAAATGCAATGTGGAATTACAAGAAATGTAAAATGAATAATATTTGAACCATTACGGATATGTTAAAGTATATGGTAAAAACAAAATAAAACATTTTACTCTATTCAATATAGCCAAAGAAAGAACAATACAAAATTTCTCTGTATAAAAGACGATCACTTGATTATATCAGCTCCAAATAAATACAATGAAATATATTTAAACACAAATGCAATGTGGAATTACAAGAAATGTAAAATGAATAATATTTGAACCATTACGGATATGTTAAAGTATATGGTAAAAACAAAATAAAACATTTTACTCTATTCAATATAGCCAAAGAAAGAACAATACAAAATTTCTCTGTATAAAAGACGATCACTTGATTATATCAGCTCCAAATTAATACAATGAAATATATTTAAACACAAATGCAATGCGGAATGACAAGAAAATGTGAAATTAGTTATATTTGAACCATTACGGATATGTTAAAGTATATGGTAAAAACAAAACAAAATATAAAACATTTACTCTATTCAATATAGCCAAAGAAAGAAGAAGGCTAAAGCTGCTCAAACATCAAACATTTATCACAAGAATTTAGCCCGGTAATGACCGTTACACTCACACACTTGTGTAAATCCACTATCTTACAGCGGTACAAGTTTAACCAATTATTGTTGCAATTCCTGATTAAATATTTCAGAAAAACTCGTACATGATTGTTATTCCTCTTTCTAACCTAGAATTCTGACTCTGGAAAGTAATTATGGTATAGTATACGAAAGAAATGTTTGATCATGTTTTTTTTGAAAGCTTGTGTCAAAGTTCATTTTAAATTTCATAGACTATGTAGGCGGTTAATCAAGTTAGGAATATTCTTCTAAGGGTAAAACTTCCGAATAATGAACAGTGTTCCTAAAGTTCACAGGGGTCAGAAATAATTTGTCTTATTATTTCCGATTTAAAACCAATCAGGTTTTAAACATAATATTCAATTAAACAATTAAAACCTGAGCTTTAGAATGCCTCAAATGTCGAGAAACCTCATTTTGACTATGATTTTTTTTATTTGTGAAATGAAGTATGATTTTTCAAAAGATATGTCCATCACCGATATTGAGACATTTGATTCGTTCAATTCTGAATAATTCACGAATTACTTACAGACTTAGCATTCACATAGTGGGTTTAATGGTGATGATCAATGTGGAAAATAAAACACGATGTCACATTCTCAAAGGAAACTGAGTATTTAAAGAGCATAACATATTTTGTCCGATTAGTCAGACTAATCAACATCATCATGATCTTGCAACTTTAATATTAAACAAATAATAGGGTCTTTTAGAAGTACTAAGAATAACGCATTTTAACTAACGTGCTTGACCAACATTGTTTGTATACCCTAACAAAACAGTTCTGTTTTCAGCACAAAATGTCCATGGTTCAATACGAAAAAGAATATTACCATACAAAATAACATGAATATATATATTATTGATACATAATCAGTACACTTAAAAAAACACCGATCCATTCAGAAAGATATATGGAAATCGAGGCAGAACTGCAAGAGGAAAGAGAGAGAGGAAGAGAGAGACACACACAAACTCAGAGAAGGAGACAGAAAGAGAGAGAGAGAGAGAAAGAGAGAAAGAAAGGGAGAGATAGAGGGGGAGGGAGGGAGAGAGAGAGAGAGAGAGGGGGGGGGGGGATGCAATCGATATTTTATTTACCATAAAGTCGCTTTCCTTTGCATTACAAGTAGCCACTACATGGTGTATTATTTAATACTGTCTTAGAAGATATCTAAAATCCAAAATTGATTAGGTCCTCTGAGGTGAACTGTAAAAAGATAGACCTACAAGCCTTCGGAATGCCTCTCGAAAACTGGAGGTCATCAAGGCGTATACATATGGGTTCACTGCCGACGTTGACCAAAGGAGAATATCCGCAGCTCTCCAAAGCCAGATAGAGAAACTGTAATGTTTGTCAAAGAAGACCAAGACACAGAAAGGTATGAGAGACAACGTGTAGGTGATGAAGAGTAGACACAGATTCCTGGTAAGTCGGAGATTGTCTTTGTGCTGTATCCGGCGAATAGAGATGACTTGAGCAAAGGCAGGCGCAGAAACTTCCTGGGTTCGACTACCCGATTCATTGTTAGATTGTTGCTCCGTCATGCTCTTCGGTAAGGCGGATGACGACCAGGCATGAACACGTGATCGACTAGCACCGACATGCTTCCAAATCAAGGCGTAGGTGAATGGTATGACGACTGTCCCAATCAGCAGTCCAAGAGACAGGAGCACGACCTCGTAGACCCACACGCCCTCGACATCGTAACCAAACGAGCAATGACCGAGCACGGGGTTGAAGCCGGCAAAGTCTATGCTACCTATGCCAAATAATGGACTTAGGACAGGTAGTCCAGCTAAGAGAACCGCTACAATCAGCTGTATTACGAAAAGCTGTGGTGTGGCAAATTTGCGATAGATATG